>JANIWG010000012.1:0-146160 GCA_030705025.1 Myxozyma udenii
CCCCCCCCCCCCCCCCCACACCCCCCCCCCCCCCCCCCCCCCCCCCCCCCCCCCCCCCCCCCCCCCCCCCCCCCCCCCCCCCCCCCCCCCCCCCCCCCCCCCCCCCCCCCCCCCCTGGTCCCCGTGATTGAAGTGCAATTTGTGATGAAACACAGAGTATAAACTGCAAGAGAAATGAATAAAGCAAAAGGATCTGGACAAAGTGGCGGCCATGACGCTTTTTATCATGATGTAGCTTGATGAAAAAAAAATGCCACGCGAGGAGATAGTCGCGTGGCTAGGTGGGTAGTAGGCACAGGTGGTATACGAGACTTGGGAATCTGGAACTTTGAGAACTGAGCTTGCGCAAAGCCACACAACACATGCAATCCATCAAGCGGTTCATACTTAAAAACAATCGGCAAATACAACACTAAACAAACAAGAATCTGATGAAGCGGATGGTGGGGTATAACCGGTCAATACTTGCAGAACGTAAGTGAGATTCTGGAGATGGGAAGCGTGAAATTAAAAAGGGGTGTATAGTAGGGTACGGGGTTTCATGTGCGGCGCGTGCGGCTGTCGATTGTTCGACTTTTGGGAGGATTGATAAAGCTAGGGACACGTCACCTAACCCGCAAGTCTTTGCTCTCTCGATCGAGAAGCGCGCTCATATTATCAGTCTTCTCGGTTGCCTATTGCGGATCCAAGTATTTGATCCATTCTGATATAAGTAATGACATTTTACCAACAATATCATACAATATGCACATCATGCTCGGCCCCCCCACACAATCCCAATCCATCATCGAAAACTAAACCGCAGCACTCTTCCCCGCCTATAGCATCTTGCACGAATCTGAGCGCGAAGCCACCGATCTTGCCACAGCACCTCTCGACCTCTACGTGCATTTTGTGCATTTTGAGCATTTTGTGGGTCAATATTTTCTTGACCTACGCCTCGCACAAGGTCCTGCCTAGCATTTGCCTCGGGTTCCCGTATAGGTACTTCGTCTTGCATGGTGCCGGAATCAATAGAGTGGATGGAAGCAGGCCGGTGATCTGGTGGAATAAGAACCGGTTGCGAGCGAGGTGTCGTGAGTCCGTCGATATTGAGCGTCAGTGGTGCGAGAACTGGACGACCCGGCCGTGGCTGCGGCGGCGGCGGCGGCGGCGGAGAGTTTGGCGATTCAGACAGTAAATGATTATGTATCAACTGCTGAAATATCTGTATATTGAAATTCGCCGGATCAAGTAGTTGAGTCGGTAACGGCTCTTCAAATTGGAGCTGTACTTCCGGCTCAGTAGAAGAGGCGTGGACGTCCGGTTGCTCGTTGAGAGTGAGCGAAGCGAATGTCGCGGGCCAAATGCTGCTTTGAACTGTTGTCTGAGGACCATTTTCGGCCGTTTGCATCGTTTTGCAAAATGCTGAATGGATAATATTGCGAGCACTAACGGTGTTAAAACGCGAAGAGCGAGTGCTGCGGTTTATGTCATGTTTTGCAAACAGGGAATGAAACGTCGCGAAAGCGTAGACTTTTGCGGAAGGGAAACCACGCCATGTGAAATTGAGGTGCCCTTTTTTGGCGAAGGTAGAGAAATTGATTAGAGAGGGGGTGTTTTGAGGAGGTATTACGGGGGAGTTTATGCTTGGCGTGGGGTGGATTACTCATGGTTTGTTGGCAGATGTTCAAGCGCTTCATTTCAAAAAAAAATAGCTTGATAAATTCAGTGCATTCGAACATGCTGAAAGAGAATCATGAGGAATGGATCAAGTGAGGAACTGCTGGCGATGAGCTGGTCGAAGTCGTCGGCGGTGATGCATGCGGAGGGTGTTGTAGCTGGGAAGTCTCTTTTCCCGCGGAAACTGCGAAAAGCATAAAATGCGCACGCACGCGGCACGCGCACGCGTTCAACTGTCTCCGCAAATAGAAGTCGACTCGAGCTAAGTCGAACGCGGTCGTCGTTGACAGAAAAGTAAAAAAAAAAAAGCAAAAAAGGTGGAAAAGCAGAGTAGTTGAGTTAGAGTAGAGAGCGCAGATATGAGCGATCTCGACAAGTAAGTTGTGCTGTGTTGTGTTGTTGGTTGTTAATGATGATGGTGATGAAGGGGGCTAACGACGAGATAGGGCGATTTCGCAGCTGCGAGAGTGTAAGATTCTGCCGGAGAGTGAAGTGCGAGAGTTGTGTGCGCGGGTGCAGGAACTGTTGATTGAGGAGGGGAATGTGGAGGTTGTTGATACACCAGTTACAGTAAGTGAATTGATGATGCGCGCAGGAGCGCGAGTCCAAAAAAAAAAAATAGAAAAAAACGACTGACAGATTGGGGTGCTTAGATTTGCGGAGATATACACGGGCAGTTTCATGATCTTATAACACTGTTCGAACAAGGAGGACAATGTCCAGAGACGAATTATCTGTTTTTGGGGGACTTTGTGGATCGCGGGTTTTACTCGCTAGAGTCATTTTTGCTGCTTCTCTGTTTGAAAGTACGGTATCCGGATCGAATCACGTTGATACGCGGGAACCACGAGTCACGGCAAATCACGACGGTGTATGGGTTTTACGATGAATGTATACGCAAGTATGGGAGTGCGAATGTGTGGAGGTACTGTTGCGACGCGTTTGACTATCTGTCGTTGGGCGCGCTTGTTGGCGGACCAGGGGGTGCGCTGTGTGTGCATGGAGGACTATCGCCGTCGGTGAAGTCGGTGGATCAAATAGAGTTGATTGATCGGAAGCAGGAGGTGCCGCATGAGGGCGCGATGTGCGATTTGCTGTGGTCAGATCCGGATGATATAGAAGGATGGGCTGTGTCGCCGCGGGGGGCGGGGTATTTGTTTGGCGGGGACAAGGTGCACGAGTTTAACTATGCGAACAACATCTCGCTGATTGCGCGGGCGCACCAGTTGGTGATGGAAGGATACAAGGAGATGTTTGACGGAGCGATTGTGACGGTGTGGAGTGCGCCAAATTACTGCTACCGGTGTGGCAACGTTGCTGCGATCCTGGAGATTGACGATAATTTGGAACGCACGTACACTGTGTTTGAGGCGGATCCGCAGGAACACAAGGGAATGCCGGCGAAGAAGCCAGTGGCGGAGTATTTTCTGTGATGCGGAGGAGAGGGGAGGAAGTGTGCGACTGACTCGATACTTTTGTATAACTATTGTAGAACGGCGTTATTAGGGATTTTAGTTTGCTTTATGTAATAGATTATGTTGGCGGTGCCAAGATTCAAGCTGTGATGAAGATTTGTTGGGAGGTTTAAGCTCCGGGAAGAGCCGAATGAACCGCGGCAGAGGCGGGGAGGCGGGGCAGGGGCACAGGGGCGAGGAGGAGGAGGAGGAGGCGGCGGGCCGAGGAAGCAGGCGGGATGTCCGGAACTCGGGGAGTCGAGGGCGGTAAACAAACACCGTGAGCACCTGAGGATCCAGGTGGTCGAGCTGGAGGTCACCGGTGGATCCTGTAGACTGTGTGTAGTTTGGGATTTAAGAGAGAATTTATTAAAGTGTCGACGATCTCGAGGCCGATCTCGAAAGTCTCGAGGATTAAAGCTCTGGATCTCCGGGGCGCCGCACGTAGTCCAAGAGCTCCACCAAAAAGTTGTTGGGTTCAATTGGTCGAGTTGCGGGGGGAGAAGAAGAAGAAGAAGAAGAGAAAGAGGATGGGCAGAGCAATGTTTAGATGAGCACACTTGGAAATGCAACTGTATCTAGTAAAACCTGCTCTAGTTATAACAACAACAACAACAACAACAACAACATCCACGTAGAAGAACAGCAGCAGTCCGGAACGGCCGGTGCGACGCGGCACGAGCAACGCCGCGAGTGTCGGGCCGGGTCACCTCAATCACCTCAACACTCAACACTCAACACTCTGATATAACCCTCCCTTTTTCCTTTCTTCCTCCTCTCCCGCTATCCTCACCACTCTCTACCCCGCCTTCGTCAACCTCCACAAGCCTCCAACCAGCCTCCAGCCATGTCTGTCCGCGGTCTGCCGCCGAGCAACTCCTCGGCGCTGCTCTCCGCGCCCCCGCCAATGCTCATGCGTTTCCCCGTCGGCATCGACATGCCGCAGGGTCCGCCCGGTGCGCTCCAAACCTTTCCACGAGTCTCGCCGACGCAAATCTGCTAACACATGCGCTCTTTCTCAGCCGGATCGCTCTTTGCCTCCTCGTTCGCGTGGTCTCTTGACCTGCGCGTGCCCGTCACCATCGCAACCGTGTACGCGACCTGCGTACACATCCTCAACCGATCCCGCGGCGGCAACGCACAACCCGCGCGCTTCGCCCGTACCGCGCTCTTCCGCTGGCTCGTCATCGCCCACAACATGTTCCTGTGCGTCTACTCCGCATGGACCTGCATCGGCATGTCCTCCTCCCTCGTCCGCACCCTCGCCGCCTCCGCCAAATCCCACACCCGCGGCTCTTCTAGTCTCTGGTACGGCCTGTGCTCGCCGTCCAACGGCATCTGGGGCCACGGTCTCAGCTACTACGGCTACCTGTTTTACCTGTCAAAGTTCTACGAAGTCGTCGACACCATGATCATCCTCGCCAAGGGCAAGCGCTCGTCGCTCCTCCAGACTTACCACCACGCCGGCGCCATGCTGTCAATGTGGGCCGGCATCCGCTTCGCGTCCCCGCCGATCTGGATTTTTGTCGTCTTCAACTCGCTCATCCACACGCTCATGTACTTCTACTACACCCTCTCTGGCCTCAAGATCCGCGTGCCGTCCGCAATCAAGCGCGCGCTCACAACCGCGCAGATCTGCCAGTTTGTATTTGGCGGCTCGCTTGCGTTTGCCCACCTGTTCGTGTACTACTTTGATCCGTCGATTGGTCAATACACGTCGTGCCTTGTCAACCCCGGTCAGTCGTTTGCGTTGTTTTTTAATGTGTTCTACCTTGCGCCCTTGACGTACTTGTTTGTGTCGTTCTGGATCGACTCGTATACACAGCGCAACAGGCCAAAGAAGACTGCAAAGGAACCCAGAATCACCACGCCAGCTCCGACGCCAGACGTCAAGTCGAGTGTGAGTTATTAGTTTGCTACCAAGCGTTTTGTATGTGTGTTTCTTAGCTGTAGGTAAACTGTCAATTGCGGAGTTTTATGTATGTATGTGCCGTGCCGCGCGGGGGCCGTTGGTCGCCTGCGAGCATGATGAGAAAATGTAGAGTACGGAGTAAGAGCCCCCGATACTTGCAATTTCCCCGCATATTTCCGAACTCCTCGACGATCGACATCGACGGCCACTAGAATTACATAGACGCGGTATAGCTATGAACGCGCCACACTGACTGTGGCCCCTTTGTATTAAAAGTATAGTGCCCGATAAAAGAAACACCCAAAAACTAGAATTATATTACAGAAGAAGAAAAAGAAAAAAAACTATCCCAAGTCTATTCGGTCCATTGCTATGCTTTGCTGATTAGATTGAATGTATTACTTGCGACCCGCGGCGGCGGCAGCGGCTTCGGCTTTCTCCTCCTCGGCCTCACGCTCAAGCACCTCTTTCCACGAGTTCTTTCCAAATCGCGAAGACGACGCGTGACTTTTTCCTTCATCCTTGCCATCCTCAAGCATCGACAGTGCTGCTGATCCGACAATCAACAGCAGCGTGAATCCCTGAGCGTACATACGAGCCTGCACAACTTTCTGACTCGTGGTCATCAGCTTGTCACGCGACACAGCATATCCCGCCGCAGCGAGAGATCCCACCCATGTTCCGAGAAACACTTTGAACTTGTTGTTGTTAATGTAATCGAGCGCTTCGTCCGTGATGGTCTTGGGTAGCTCAGCCTGGTGAGCCGGTGCGAGCCCGGTACGATCCGCGTCGACCGGGAGATGATTGATTTTGTTAGAGACCATGCGCTCGTACTTGAGCGAGTAGATCTCGGTTGTCGTGACAAAGCCCATGAGGAACGATCCAAACATGAGCAACGAACGCGCAGAAGCACTGCGCGCGCGAATGCTGGGATTGCGGTAAAGAATGTATCGGTTGATACCGTAACCAATGCCGCCGGTTACGGCGCCCGCGGGCAGAGCGTGCTTGAGAACGTAGGGCCAGTGGCCTTCGATGATTTCTTTGTCGACGTGGGCCATTGTTAAGGAAGTGAGTTTATTGAGAGTGGTGAGAGAGAGAGAGAGAGAGAGGTGAGTGCGAAGAAAAGGACTTCGGATGAGGGGATAAGAAAGGCGACGACTTATTCCGACGCCACGCGATCGCGAGGCCGGGCGCGCTATATAAACCGGTCGTGTTACACCAGTGACGTCGCCGACGCCACAGTGGCGCGACTGTGCGACCCGCGCACGACCGCCGCAGCCGCACAATACACCTGCAAATTTGCTCGCGTTCTCGTTCTCTTCCGGCCGTTCTTTCTCGCGAGTCTAGTTATACCAAACTAGGTCGATAGTTTAACCAAATACATACTTTTTTTTTTCTATTTTACTTTTCCGGTATTACTACTCCGCCAATCAGAGTTCTTCTTCTTTTGCACGCTTGTCAAATTCCACCGCTGCGCTTCTCTTACCCACGCCGCGGTGAGCCGATGCTAGTGCACATATCAACCCCCCCATTTGCCCCTCTATAAGCGTCTTTGCTGCGCAGGAGGGGCAACGAGTAGTCTTAGTGCCCTATACGCTCGCGCTGTTCTTTATCTACACACGCGCGCGTGGGCCGGTATACTTGAACATTCTACGTAAATAAAGTACGTATGTAGAGGTCATGGTAAAGTCGACGAGTCATTCTGTAAATCTAAATCGTCAACTGAACTATAGACCACACATCCTGCTGCGTGAACGCGCAGGCTCTTCTTTAATCTCCCGAGTTCGTATAATCTGACAGCCATTATTTCTCAAGACTGCAGATGAAGTTGTCTCGGGTTTCCTCGATCCTCGCTTTCGACATCGCATCGTACCGTACCGTATCCCTCGTGTTTGTATGTAGCAAGTGTGTATGTATGTACAATTTCAGTTCCCACGCTTTTTATATATACACAAATAACCCCGCCGTCATGTATCTCACACCAGAGCCTGGCCACGGTTGATCGTCGTTCCAAGACCGCGTAACCACGGTTTCAGCTCCGACTTTCCCGCAAGCAATATCACTCTTCCACGTCGTCCCATACGACCCGTCCGGCCCGCGCGATGCAACAAATCAATCGACGTGAACGGCACATCATACAATACCACTGTCCGTACTGAATGCATGTCAATTCCACGCGCAAAAATATCCGTTGTCACGAGAATCCGAAGTGACGATGTCTCGCTATCAATAATCTCGGCCTGCTTCTTCGTCGTCTCTGTCGTCGCTGCCGCCGTCTTGGCGCCGGGCACAGGACCAAGAAACTCACGCATCAACTTTGTCCGATCCTCGAGATCCGTGTCTCGCGTCAACCCGGTCGCTTTGATCCGCATCGACTCAAGATACTCCACAATGTCATTCACGCTCTCGCGATGGTTGACAAACACGACAACGCGCTTCAAACGACCTGCTTCACTACTACTCTTCTCCAAATTAAACATCGTCTGCGCAAGTGCTTTATGCTTATCATTGTAAAATGGAGCAGTAGATGTATCGACTGTGTGAAACGTAATCTGTCTAGGAACTTGATGCACATGCGGCGCCACGATTCGGTCCATTTCCGGATACCGTTTCTTCAGTGCGTGGTCAAATGATTTTGGAATCGTAGCCGAGCAGAAAATCAAAGTCTCGAGCTTCGCAGCTTTAACAGTCTCCACAATCTTATCCGTCTGATCAATGAACGACCGATCCATAAGTGAATCCGCTTCGTCAACAATAACCTTGCGACAATCATCAAGAAACTTGGGATTCCGGTCAATCATGCGCAGTAGTGGCACGGGAGTACACACAAGAATATCAATATGCTTCTCGAGCAAATTCATCGACGTCTGCCTTGACGTATCCTGCGCAAGTCCCGCGGACGACAACTTGACAACGTGTGACAGGTCCTTGATAATCATCAACACCTGCTTCACAAGCTCCGCCGTCGGAACCAAGATAACCGAGCGCACGTGCGGTCGCGACTCAAGTCCCCACACCGCAGGTGCCTCCTCAATCTCTTCCTCCTTCAACTGACTCATTAACGGCATCAAATATGCAAGCGTTTTTCCAGATCCCGTCTCCGCAGCAATCAAGTACGTCTTGAGCGCAGCTTTCATCTTTCCAAGATTTTTCCGGTACTGCTTCCGCTTGTAATACTCTGCATCCGTCTCATTCGCTGCCTGTTCTGGCGTCACTAATCCTCGAGCAGCAAGTCGTACACTCGGAGGTGGAAGTCTCATTAACCGCTGAATCGCAAGCGCTTGAATCGGCGTAGGTTTCTGACGCTCTTCGCCGGAAAGAACTCGCTCATACACCGCTTGCCGCACCGTCGGGAGAATACGCAATGCTTCAAACGACTCGAGACGACTTACGGTCGCGTTCAGGGCAACACGCTTGTCAAACGGAATTGTCTTTAGTACACCAAACTCGCCTGCATTGGGCGGCCCTTCCATCGGCGGCAGCGCCTGTTGCCGTTCCTTAAACTCTTTCACACGCTCCTTTCGTTCTCTAAAATCCTCGTGTGTAAACCGCGATCTCTCCGCCGGTGACGGTGCAAGAACTTTCTTTGGCGTCAAAAGCATCCGTGCAGGTTTCTCGTATTCCATCTGTTTCTTGCGCGTACTACCCCGTCCTCGTAGTTTCTTTCCAGCCGGCTTCTTGGCTCTAGTTGTACTGCCTTTTCCCACCATTCTTGATCCTCGAGCTTTCGGAGCTCTTATCCCTGCCGCTCGTCGTTGCCGACGATTCCCAAGTGCCGCAGCAGCAGGAGGAAGAGCAGCTCTCTCGCGCCGTTCGCGAGCAACAGCTTCATTTTCAATCTTTGTCGTACTTCGTTGAACAAGCGCGACTTTCGGATTCTTCGTCGCGGACGGAACACGTCGATCGCCATGCCGTTTTTGCCGCTCGACTATCTTGCGTAGAGTTTTGGCTTGCCGTGGATTGCTGGTCGTTGTCTTTTTCTGCTTATTGAGCTTCTTGGGATGTGCGACAGAGTACGCTCGTGTTGGGTGGACGTGGTGGATGTAGGGAAGGAGACATGGTGGTTGGTGTTGAAGAAGACGCGGTTGCGTCACGCGCACACTCCGCGTCACATGCCGGAGTTGTGGCGCAAGACGCAGCATCGTCAGTGGAGATGGTGCGTGGATGTTGTGAAGTGTGGGGAGCGCGTTCGAGAGGCGGATATCAAAGACCGTGTCGAAATTTGGGTTAAAACTTTTCGCGGGCGTGCGGCTTGAAGTCGACGAAACTCGACTTCTTATTGATATTGCAACGACGGCGACTCAAAGTAAGAGGTTTGACAGCATCGTCAATCAGCATCACATAATGTCGAAGAAAGCCAAGGCCTTGAGTATTGACGAGCTTCTTGCGAAACTTGCGATTTCGTCGGCGAATGAAGAGCATGATGAAGTTGCTGATATCGTGCAACGAGTACTTCGTCAAGATCCCGGGAACGTGACCGCGAAACGTACAAAGATTGTGCTGTGTATCAAGCAAGATAAATTCACGGATGCGCTTGCGTTGTTTGAAAATGAGGGAGAATTGAGTATGAAGTCTATGCCGCTCGAAGCTGGATATGCACTTTATCGACTCGCGCAATTGGAAAAGGCGCTGAAAGTCGTGGAGGAAGCTGCCGGTGTGGACGAAAGCGTTGGACGAGGACTGAAGCATTTGAAAGCACAGATTGTATGTTTTGATTATTGTATCTGTGGTTTGAAATGCGCTAACAAGTTAGCTATACCGAATGGACAGATTTGACGAATGCGCGGCGCTATTCGACGAGCTTTCGAGCAACTACGTCGTTGACGGCGAAGCACACGATTTGTACGTCAACAAGCTTGCAGTGCATGCGCAGAAACAATGGGCGAGTAATGTTTCGGATATACTTCCTTTGCCTACTGGGTTGGACATTTCCGGCGCAAACTTGGTGTCGCATGAACAATGCTTTAATACCGCGACTACGTTGATTGCGAGAGGGGAGTTGGATGCTGCGTTGGGATGGCTGCAGAAGGCGAAACGTGAGTTATATTCTTTGTTTGTGGAAGCAGCCTGCTGATCGGTTTTCAGAATTGGCGCAGAGTGTGGACGGATTGACTGAAGACGAACTACAAGACGAGCTTGACCGGATTTTGATCCAAGCTTCGTATGTTAATATCCTTCTTGGAAACAATGCAGCTGCTCTTGAGATTCTCTCAAGTCTCAGTCTCGGCCGTGATGCTCCGTCGCTTTCGACAGATCTTATTCTCAATAACCTTCTTGTCGTCGGTGGATTCACGGAATACGACACGACTAACCCTCACGTTCGTCTTCGTTTGCTTGATAGTATTCCGCGTTCGGACGGAACTAGTGAAATAACGCTTCAGAAACGTCTGTTTCAACGTAACAGACTTGTTGCAGAGTATGAAGCTGGTAAGGAGACTGCTGTTCGCTCGGGAATTAAACGCCATCTCGAACAGTACCCTGAGGATGAGCATATTCGACTACTTAAATTCCGACCCGCAGTTACAGATCCATTTAGTACACCAGGCAGCAAGTTTTCTGAGAAACATGTTTTACGTCGTGCGTTGAAGCAGTTTAAGAGTGAAGAGAGTAATGTCGCGTTGGGTCTTGCGATTATACAGATGTTGGTCAAGGAGAAAAATGTGGATCATGCAGGCCAGATTGTCGATAAATTGTTGGGAAGTAAGGCGGTTAAGTCACCCGGTTTGATTGCTGTTGCTCGGGAAGTGTATGAATTACAAGGTCGCAGTACTATGTCGTTGACGACATCAGCGTGACTTTGACAGTTAAGTTTAACAAGATTTTGTATGCCTTGTTTTAGTTTATATAATGTACATTATGTGAACAGCGTATCCTCCTCCCGCAAGTACTCCCCAATATCACCCTGTCGAAACGCAACAATGCCAGTTGGATCTAACCGTCGTGACTCGGCCGTTGACTTTGCCGTGACTCCAAAGCCCTTTATAATCTCATTAGTCCGGAGCTCAAAAAAAACGACTGAAAAAAAAAGCACATACCAAAGGAATATCATTCATAGCATACACGACAACACCAGTATGTTCCGGAATATCATCACTCATTTTACCCACATGCGCTTTAAGCACGTTATTTCCATACAAATACGACATTTCACCATTTGGTTTAATCCAAATTTTGAACCGAGCGTATTGTCCAAGAATATCCACGGCGGTCACATGAAGTCTGAATTTCCCGGTCTTGGTGAACTTGCCAAGGCATACTCCAAGTGACATCAACTCTGTCCGACCAACTGAAGTAGCAAGACGCATTACCCGTTCGCTATTTCGCGGCTTTGTTAGTACTGTCTCGGCCTCGTTGTAGAAGACGAACACAAACCTAACATAATACACACGATCCTTCTGCAATCTAAAACAATGTGGATCATCAGGTTTCTCGATCAAATGGATAATATTCCGCCCAATATAGTTTGCAAGTTTCTCAAACACCGTCTTCGTCTCGTCTTCTGTTAGCGGCCGCATCTTTGCTTCTTTATTGTTTGTTCAAGTGAGAGGAAAGTGCTTGAGATCATGGCACTCAACAGCGATGAGAACGCCGCGACATCTGAATTTTTTCGCTGGGAGTTCTGTGCGGCTCACATCCCAAAAATTTTCCCACGCGCAAACAGCAATCTCGAAGCACTCTCACTATCCGTATCTTTCTTATAATCATTCGTGAATTGCAAATCCGTATTGCTTTTTCTTTTTTTTTTTCTTTTTTTTTTTCTTGAAAACGCAAATGGTGACCGCAGACGAAGATGTCAAAGTTACTAGCTCTTCTGCAGCAAGTATCGTGGAGAACACCCCAGTTGTCGCCGATACAGTCGACGCGGGTAGCAGTAGCCCTGAAGCCAGCACCAATGGTAACAACAAACGCGGCAAGGTGGGAAGGTACTTCTTTTTTTTTTTATTTTTACATTTTAGTGTGTTTGTTGAGTGCTTTGTGCTGATTTGAGGTGAATTATAGTGGCGGAAATCGAACTGAGCGGAAAAAACGAGTAAAGCGTGATGCATTGCCTCAACGAACGCGGGGCCCTGCGCGTGAGAAGAAAGAAGGCGAGGATGGAGACGGAGAAGAACGACGACCGAAGAGAAAAGCAGCGTGTTTGATTGGATATTGTGGAACGGGATACTACGGTATGCAGATTAATCCGCCAATGAAGACTATTGAAGGAGATTTATTTGCTGCGTTGGTTAAAGCGGGTGCGATTTCAAAAGATAATTCTGATGATCCAAAGAAAACTGCGTTTATGCGTGCTGCGAGAACAGATAAAGGTGTGCACGCGGCTGGAAATGTTATCTCTGCGAAATTGATTATTGAGGATGAGGATATCGTTGAGAAAATCAACTCGTTCTTGCCTGAAACGATCCGTGTTTGGGGTATTTCCCGCACGACAAAGGGATTCAATTGTCGTCGACACTGCGGAAGTCGTATTTACGAGTATCTCATTCCAACATGTTCATTTCTTCCTCCTCGTCCTACTTCAGAATTTGGACGTACCCTCAAACGAAGCAGGGAAGCACACCCAGGTGTGTCGCGTGATGATCCCGAGGGAGACGCGTATTGGGCAGCTGTGTATGAAAAGTTGAAAGCCAAGGGAGTTGAACAGACTGATTTGCTCGAAGAGTATGCTGAGATGATGCGAGATAATGTTGCTGAGGCTGCGATGGGTGGAGATGGTGACATTGAGCCACCGAAGAAGCAGCAGCAGCAGCAGCAGCAACAGCAGCAGGAGAAGGAGGACGGGGGAAATGAGAATATGCCGTTGTTATTGCCGCCTGAGAAGTGGGAAAAATTCAAAATCATCAAAGCTGTTGAGGAGGAATCGCGCCGTGCGTATCGTATTTCACCTGAGCGTTTGGAACTTGCGCGGAAAGCTTTCAAGGTGTACGAGGGGTCTCATCGGTTTCACAATTTCACGCTTAAAAAGCGATACGAAGATCCGAGTGCACGTCGGTTCATGAAGAACATTACGATTAGCGAACCTCAGATATTAGGACCAGAGGCGACAGAATGGGTTAGTATCAAAATTCACGGACAATCATTCATGCTTCATCAGATCCGCAAAATGGTTTGTATGGCCGCTCAAGTTGTGCGTACTGGTGCTCCATTATCACGCATTTCGAACGCGTTTTACAAAGCAAAAGTGGGGATTCCAAAAGCTCCTGCATTGGGACTGTTGCTCGAACAACCTGTTTACGAAAGTATCAATGACAAATTGACGAAATTTGGACGCGATGAACTCACATTCGAGCCGTTCAAAGACCAAATCGAGCGGTTCAAACGTACACATATTTACGATAAGATATATGATGTCGAAGCTCGTGAAAATACGTTTTACTCGTTTTTCAATTTCTTGGATACGTATAAAGATGGTATCACGATGGA
Organism: Myxozyma udenii; assembly: GCA_030705025.1. Lineage (NCBI taxonomy): Eukaryota > Fungi > Ascomycota > Lipomycetes > Lipomycetales > Lipomycetaceae > Myxozyma > Myxozyma udenii. The sequence continues at coordinate 13,450 of JANIWG010000012.1, forward strand.
ATACTTCACTGCTGCCGCAGCAGCTGGCGTTACATCTGGTGCTGCTTCCACTACTGGTGCTACTGCATCAAGTACGGCCGCGAAAGAGAAGCAGGCGGAAGAAGGATTTGATTTTGAAGATGAGGAGGATAAAGAGGAGCTTGCGGCGTCTGACGACGATCGCGAGGGTTGAATTTAGAAAAAAAAAGTGAATGTTGAATGTAATTATGTAATTACTCATTAAAAGCCAACCAGCATAATATCCGAGCCCAAAGTGTATAAAATGTAAAGTTAACAATGCGAAAGAAGAATCCAATGTGTAATGTAAAAAGGTTCTGATATGTAGTGAAAAAGATAATAATGTACCCGCTAACCCAGTGACGAATCCAGAAATCCAAATATGCCGATAACCAAAGGAGCCAACATAAACGCGCAGAAAGAGAAAAGAAACAAAAATAAGTGTATAAACGACTCACTTTGCAACGTATGTATCGCTGCTACCACTGCTGTGCGTGGAGGATGGTATCACGGCAGAGGTACTGGTGTTTGTGCTGGTTGTGAGCTCACGCGCATCGCCAAAAGTCGCATCGTATGAATCAACGCTAGCAGATCGTCTGCGTTGGCGGCCCCGTACGCCGCTGTGCATTTCTTCTCCGCCATCCTCATCATCTGAACCATCGATGACCTGGTGCTCGCCCGAGCCAGTGCCAATGACGTCTTCCCAGGAGGTATGCGAAGTTCCGTGCATGATGTTGTAGAAAAACAAACGACCTTCACCGTAGACGATCCACTGTGCAAATATAGTACAGTCGAAGCCGACGGTACCTGCGGATCCAAGCAAGTACGGAAGCTCTTCCCATATGAAATCAAGACGCTCGGAGCTGTAGTCTCCAGTTGATTCGGAGGAAAGAGTTGCGGCGGAGAAAAGGATTGAGAGAGTGTAGAAAACGTTTGCGAGCAAGGCGGCGACAAAGAGCAGAATGGAGAGGCCGGAGGTCGACTTGCGCACAAAGTTTGTATAGATCTGAGGCATGCGAGAGGAGAGATAGAGGATTGTGCAGGCCCATGCAAAGACACGGCCGACGGATTCGCGGTCGGTGAGTCTAAAGTACTTTGTGAAACCGTCGAATTTGCCGGCTAGAGCGGTGAAGTCGTCCGAGTTGCTGGCAAAAGAGGAGATGGCGGAGGATGAGATAGTGGCAAAAGGTTGTTGTTGATATGCGGGATTGGGGGGAGTCAACATGGCGCCGGCGACGGCAACGATGGCGGAGAGAGAGAGCATGACATTTGCGCGCTTGCGGTTTGAGCTGCGGACGGTGTGTGAAGAGGCGGAAGAGGCATCAGATGCGATGGAGGAGATGGAGGAGGATGAGAGAGAGGCACTGCTTCCAGAGGCGGAAGGCGAGAGCAGGACGTAGTACGTCGTGGGCCTGATCTTGGTGTAGTAGACGTACTGGAAGCAGAGAGTGAAGTCGATGCAGAGGTAGTAGAGTGCTAGAAAGGTCTGGAAGGGAAGCTGGTTGGTGAGAAGACAGCCCACGAGGTTTGTAAAGTCACCAAGGAACCAGATGAAGAGGAAGAGCCAGCTGAGACCCTCGACGGAGTGATCTCTGTAGTTTTTGATGATCTGGGGGGACTGGGCCCAGAGCCATGAAAAAAGGGAGAGGTAGCCTGGGAGACGGGGGTCAGTTGGAGCAAAGATGGGAGAAGAAAAACGGCAACGGACCGAAGACAAAGGAGGCCTCGCCGAAGCCGCCATACATGCAGGATTTAGAGAGGCGCGCCACCCAGACGACGAGGGGGAGGTTGAGCTCGTTGGTGGCGGGGCAGTTGTAGATGAGGGTGTCGTTGTTCATGGCGGCGGCGAGAGAGCGACGCGACGCGTCGGCAGGAGGAGGAGGAGGAGGAGGAGGAGGAGGAGAGCTGCGAGGGAGGGAAGGGGAGGACGTGTATATAGTATAGATGATATATATAATTATGAGGAGAAGAGCGAAAGAGGAAATGAAAACAGATGAAATTTATGTATAGTTAACTAGAGCGAGATCCGGTGCAAGCACGAGGCGTTTGTGTCGCACGCGCTGTACCCGTATACTTCTTCTAAGCGACACACCCAAACAGGAAAGAGCTCGGTTTGGCTGCGTCGAGGGCTGCAACTTAAACGCGATCGCCACTCGGCCAGGTACGCGAAAAACACGCGTGTCTCGCCCGCTGTTGACGGTCGCACAACAGGCGACGCGTCGAGGACGCGTCGAGGACGTGTCGAGGACGTGTCGAGGACGCGTGCTCGACTGCCCGACCCTCGTCCTCGCGTCCTCGCCCCGAGCGACTCCAGCCCCTCTTTCGTGGCGCGCCAGGGGCTGCGCTGCGCCAAGACCGGCGGCCCCTTACGGACGCGACACAGCAGCAAATCCGCGACGGGGGTTTGTTCGCTTTTTATATATATATAACCACCGTCTGTATAGTAAACGTCGCTGACTGGACGCGCCGCCCTCTCGCCTCCCCGTCTCCCCGTCTCCACGCTCCTCCGCCGTCCGCCCTCCGCTTACACTCCTCGCCCCCCCAGAGGAAGCCCCTCCTCTGTAAATCGCGCCCCCGCCTTACACCGAGCGAGCTCCCGCCGCCGGTCCCGCGTTTTTGCTGCCTTTGCCTCGCCGCCAGCGTGCGGCGTCTCGGAGATTTAGCGTGTTTAAGGTTTTGTCAGTGCAAATTGCTGTGTGAGGCAATCGACTCCATCACTTTTATTCTTTCGTCGCGCTCCTCCTCCTGTTCTGTTTCCATATCCTCCCCGTTTCTGTCCGTTTCCGGTCTATTCACATACAAATCCACCATCATCGTCCTCTTCTCCGCCGGATTTCACCCCGTCGTCCACTCTTTTTCCGTGTCCCGCTCCACCACTCCCCAATTGCGCCCCCCCCTCGACCCGCGCCCGTGACCCGCATCCGCATCGCATCGCGTCGCGCATCCCTCCCTCCTCTCTCGCCCCTCCCCCGCCTCGCGCCTCGCTGCATGGGTCGCATCTCTCCTCACGCTTCCCCGCAATGCCTCCTCACTCGCGTTCTCCGCTGAGCGGCATCCCCGTCGCACCCGCCAGCCACTCCCACCGCTCCCATCACTCCTCCTCCTCCTCCTCCTCCTTCTCCCGAAATCCACACAATCTCCGGATACGCGCTGCTCCCATCTCCCTCCTCACCACGATCCTCCTCATTCTCACAGTACTCGTTTCATCCATCGACGCAAAAGACCCCAAGGGCGTCCACTCAGACCACTTCGACCCAAAATACGTCCCCTCACAAGACGTCTTTCTCTCGCCACTCAGCCATCCTGGCTCCTTCTCTGTATGTTTTTTTTTCTCCCCTCTGTCCGTTGTTCTTTACCTTCTTTTGCATCCCGCTTACAACCACCCAGTTCTCTGGAAGATGGCACCGCTTCCGCGACACCTTCAAGGCCTCCATCTGGCCCGGCACCTCCGTCACTCTCCTCTCCTACGGCGACTACTGCACCCTCGTCCTCCGTCCCCGCATCTTCACCGACTCAACCATCACTTACACCGTCAACGTCGATAATGGCCCTGACATGGTCGTCTCCAAGTCCATCACCCTCGCCGAGGCAAAGAAGGCCCCCATTCTCCTACGAATCGAGACCCCAACACTGCAAAAGAAACAGGCCAAAACCGCCGTCCCCGAGCTCGACAACGCTCTGCAACCCCACATCGTCCGAATCGTGTCGCACCCATCCGCTGTCGTTCTTTCCTTTGATGGCTTTTACATCCAAAACACCCTCGTCAAGCAGAACATGGCCTGGCGTAACGCTTACGAATCCGCCCCGTACGTCGAGTTCGTCGGCGGCGACCCCCACATCGGCTCAAACTTTGCCCTCGACAGTGTCGAGTTCCAGGCCGCCGAGATGGCTGGTATCCGTCATTCTCACGTCACTGTCTCTGACTGCTTCACAAACTGCACCGAAACGGCCCCTCACCGCAAGTTGTCGTACCAGTACAAGTTACTCAACCCGATCGAAGGCAACCCATACTACAAGCCGAATCTTGGCCTCCACACTGGCCTTTACTCCTTCCATCGCAATGCGGTTACTCAGCGTGTTCTTCCTGGCGTTATCATTGTCAACGTTGGCGATAAAGATCACGCCAACGGAATCAGCGGTCAGGTTTTTGCTGACGAGCTCTACGCGTTTCTCAAGTTCACACGGACAACTGCAAACCCCGACGCGGCAATCTACGTTGTCATCAAACCCGGTCGCTACGAAGCAGAAACCCGTGCTGTCGTCTCTTATCTATCTGACCTTGGCATCCGCTCAGTAAAGTATCCCGGTAACACCGTCAAGCAGTGGCGGAGGTTAGTCGAGACTGTCACACAAGGCACATCGCTCTTCGTTGGCGGCTACGGCGTGCCCTCGCAATTCTCCACAATCACGTCTCTTTCCACCGTCACGGGCTCCAATGCCTCCGTCGCAAGCCAAGTGCTTCTCCTCATCGGCATCATCAGCGCCATCATTTGCCTAGCGCTCATGCGCGACGTCATGCGCGCGACATTCCGCACAGTCTTGCTCAGAACAGGATTATTTGCAAACAAGACCGCAAATGTCACCGGTGTTCCTGCCCCAATTTCCGTCCCTGGTCGGAGGGTAAGCGCGGGGCTTTCATCAGCTAGCGATGATCCGCGGTTTAAAGGCGCGTGACTGTGATATTATACACCATGTATAACGTAAAATTTATAATTGATCATATACTATCTGCAATAAAGCATCTAATCTACGTATTGAAGTTCTATAATCACATGTGCCGCCTGCAGGCAATGTTTGCATAGCAACGGGTTAGGGTACCTCTTGTTTACACTATTCTACGCATGGCTCCAGATAAACAAACTGTAAATCCGGTATAGCACTGCCAAAACACCGATGCGGCGCGCATCAATTTCACGAGCCTGTGACCATTTTTTGTTAAACATAGTTACTATACTAGTTATACCTCTTTGCTCATTCTTGAGGCACGATAAGAGTGCTCTATCGCTCAGCGATTTGCAGAATGGAGCCAAGCACGCCGGCGCGACCAGGAGGGTCGTCAGGGCATCCGCCTGCTCCTGCGATCAGCAAGAGTACACTACTCCAGCTCACCGAAGTCTCACGAACAATTGCAATGATTCAAAAGCCGACTATATACGCGTCAGAGTCTACACTTGAGGAATTACTGGCTGGATTAGAGAATGCTTCGGCGTGCGTCGATACGGTTGATTTCCATGGCGATATTCGAAGCGCTGCGGGTTCGGGACCTGCTCTTGCGAAACTTGCAATGCAGTATGATGGGCTTTGGCGACATCTTGATTTCTTGAAAGAGCGATCAGGTGCGGCAGCGGCCGGGGATGAGAAAGCGATCTTGGCGCAGCGAATAGTCACTGCTGCAAATGCAATCTCCAGTTTGATCGAGCATGATCGCGCGCAGGTCGATGTCGCGTTGGAGTGGGTTGAACTTGTGGATGTTGTGCTGCCGGGATTAGAGCGAGCACTACGTGACTGTGTTGATATTGCGGAAAGACTCGAGCGGTATCGTCTGGACACAGAGCAAAGTGTACCTGTTGTCGAGAACTCGAAGCTTGCGCAACTGATTTCCGAAGGCTTGAAGTCAAACTTAACGCACACTCGACTTGTTACTTTTTGTGATCAGGATAGAGTCCACAACCAACAGTATGTGTTTCTTTTATGAATCATCATGTGCAGGCATTAACATCCAGGTTTTTTGATCTTTTGTCGAAAGTACAACCGCTCAAAGTTAGTCTTGATTTCTTTAATGTGCGAATCACCGAGCTTGACGAACGGCTACATTTATTTTTCCCAAAGAGTCATGAGGACTTACTACAGCGCCGGGTGGTATTAACAGACGCGTACAAAAAGGTGTTGGAACAAGCAAACGTGCTCACTCAATCATTTGGCGAAGCACGATGGACGGCTCTAACGATGCAAGCCGTTTCACATACGCGCAAACTGATTCGGAATTTGGATAGAGATATGAATTTGGTGCTTGATATCTCCGACGCCTGTGGAACAATCAACGATCGACTTTTTGTATACGAAGCCGAGGCGAGACAGTCGCTTCCTGAGATACTGGAGTTGCTGGGACTGCTTGATCGAGTTGCATTTGAACATGTCACGACGGATGAGGCCGCTGTTTCGAATTTGGTGGAGGTGAAGGAAATGTGGGCGGATGTGGACGAACGCATATGTGAAATCGACAGAAAATTCAACCTCGACATTGTAAAACTTGTGGCACAGTATACAATGCCACCGCGATCATTCTCGTCGTCTCTTTCATCAGTTGCCGGAAGTATGTCGCTCAGTCGTACCTCCACTCGGTCGTCATCAATTGCATCACATGGCTCGCTTCAACTCAGTCTCCGGCCTGATCGGAGCAGAAGCCAGAGTCGTGGAAGTCGAAGCGCAAGTCGTGAAAGCAGTAGACCGCTCTCTGCGCAGTCATCAACCAGCAGTGTACTAAAGTTCGACTCAGAAGAGGAAGATCTTGACTTTTCACGCGCCGGATCATCTTCGCCATTTGAAGAAAACCCTGGTATGGTCACTCCGATTGCCGCTCCGAACCGTCATCGTGCGCTCATGGACGATGATAACACACCTCGACTTCCGCGATCGAACGCACCTGCGCTTGCGGTACCTGCAACTCCGCAAACAACTTCTATTCCGATGCGCAAGAAATTCATGAGTCAGTTAGCAGTCACTCCGCTACGGCTTCCTAAAGAGCACGCGAATACGACTCCATCGGAGCGGAAACGACGCGCGTCAGGAATCCCGCTGCCAAAGGCAAGCTTACCGGCTGTAACTGCGGCACCACCATTACCTCCGACACTATCTCCTTCAAAAACGAATCCGCGTTCACGATCTAGCTCGGTGAGCTCCACCAAGTTGCAGGCTCAAGCGTTAAAGGCGTCGACGGTCACGCTTCCCACCACATCCAGTGCAGCGAAAGCAGTCCCGAAAAAAGCTGCGGTTGACAATGAGAAATTCGTGAATGCAACGGGGCATTCACTTAGTCCTCGAAAGTCAATGCCTCGGCTGAGTATTGGATCAAACGTATCCACATCTTCAACGTCATCAGCTTCCTCAGGACGCAAACCGCCAATCGGTGGTTCCTCAGTTGTTCCACCTGCGCCTCGTTCACCAAGCAAGACCGCAACAAGTAACATCCTTTCTCCTGCAACGACACGAACATTGAATCGTCACGCGAGTACTCCAAACTTGCAAGCGTCTCCTTCAAGATCCAAACCAGAACCTGCAGTCCCATCGCTTCCACTAATCCCAACTGCGCTGCAGACGCCACGGCCAAAAGTTACGAGACAACACGGTTCCACGTCCCCGGGATACGGATTTTACATCAAATACGACGCGGATGAACATGCCCATGCGCAGGACAAACTTGTGACTCCTAACCTGTCATCATCTGCATCAGTCGTGGCTCAAACACATGCAGCATCATCGTTAACCCCACAAGTGAGTCCCGTGAAAACAAGCCGGATTGCACAACCTCCACGCCGCAAGAGTCTTGCACCGGGAGGATTAGCACAGGTGTCTCCGGTGAAGGAAAAACCACGATGGCGATAGTCATTTTTTTTTAATATTCTTCATTCATTTCTTGTCATGTTTTAGGCGCAATTGTTATTCTTTATTTCTTTTTTTCGATTTTGTTTTGAGTTTGTGAGGGAGAGGATTTTCTTTTTTTTTTAGAAGTGCATGTGCTGAAGTAGCATCAGAATCGATAGTTTGTGAGTTAAATTTGAAAGTAGTTTGGTTTCTTCTTGAGTACAAGCATGTACACGTGCAAGCCAGAAGCAGCCTCGTTTGCAGCATCTTTTTTTTGTATTGTGTACGGCATTGGTCAGGCCCTCCTACAAAGCTTTATAGTATAAAAGCGTGACAATTCATCAGACTAATTGTACAAAAACACGTTCAAAAATCCTAAGGAAGCTCAACGACAAGCTTCGTTCCAACAACACCTTTGAGCAAACGATCAAGTGCCCCATTAATAGCCGACAAATCCGAGCCAAAAATCTCAGCTTTTGGCGTTGGCACAAGTTCCTTTTTCGCAAGTTTTTCCTGCAAGAACTCACGAAACATGAACCGACGAAGTTCAGATCCAGCATTGGAATCCGTGTACCATGGGCCAGCAGTGAATCGAATGGTGACTCCGTCGACGATTGTTTCTGGAGCAGCGTGCGGAGCAGACGCGATCATTGGAGGCGCACTTGTAGATGTACTAAGGCCGCGAAGAATTGCGCATGGCGCGGTTTTATCGCCAACAGCAAGGTAGCAGTTTGTCATTGCCACACCGTCTGCTTGGACTGCAGCAATGACATCATCCACGATAGTGTCGGATCTGTAGTCAAACACCTTGTGCGCACCAAGTGCTTTCAATGAATCGTGATGCTGCGGACTAGATGTTGCGTAAACCACAAAGCCGAGCTGAGATGCTATCTGGACTGCTGCAGAGCCCATGCACGATCCGGCGCCCCAGATCAATAGTGTTTGCTTATCCTCAGGCGTGTAGGTCTTGTCGATAGGAAGACCGATGCAGTATAGTCCAGTGAAAAAAGTTGCAGTAGACAGAGGAAAAAGAGTTGCGTCGGGGAAGGACAGCCATTCAGGCTTAACAGAGAGAGTGATTGTCGGGACAATAGCGTATTCCTGGAACGCACCGTAGTTGATGCCCTTTTTCGAAAATACTGCACTGACGCCAAGTACCTCTGTGCCTGGCTTAAACACTCGGTTATCCTTCTCATCTTCCAACTTTCCACAAGCGACAATGATGCCTGCAAAGTCAGCGCCGACGACAGTAGGAGGCGGACCGATAGCAAACCCGAAATTGCGCTGGGCGATTTCAAGTGGATTCATTGCAACCGCTTTGATCTTCACAAGAACCTCATTAGGACCAGGAACGGGCGTGGGAAGCTCAATGATCTCAAATGGCTTGGTCGCCTCGGTGATCGCCGCAGCGGCGTGAGTGGCGGGAATCGAGTAGCTCATGATGGAATCGATGGTGGTTAGATATTGATTGATGGGGATTTCACAGCGAGTAAAGGCGGCGGAGCGGCGTACTTATAGGCCCGCCAACTGCACACTGGATAGGTCATTTTTAAAACTTCGCGTGCTTCGAGCGCCCACGAGATCCACAGACCGTGGTAACCGCGCAACGGTGAAGAAACTGAAGCGAAATCCGGGGGGAGTGTGTAATGCGATGTGCCAATCAGCAGGCCTGGAAATGCGACGAGCCGCACGGGGACCGGGACAAATGTCTAGCCGGGTCGGCCTGCAGATCGTCAGCCAGAGACTTTTTGAATTCGGGGTATTAAATTCAAATTTCATTTGAGTTATGACTATAGTTTTGATAACAGTACAGGTGACGAGTTACTTGTAAGTGATAAACACACGGAGACGCAGAAGAGAAAGCAAGAACGAACGGTTCGCAGTACACGGATCAAAGAACAAAAGAGAGGAATCGGAGTAAATCGAGAACAATCGATCACGGATAATAAAAAGCCAATCGGGAATACGGAAAGACAGAAATGAAAAACGAATAAAAAAAAAAGGTCGTATCGGAAGGATCAAAAGAAACAAATTCGAACCATGGATGGTGACGTCGATGCCGGGATCCGGAAAAGCCGCGGCGGAAAAGTGCAGATGGCTCGGGTGATAAAAATGTGATCTGAGGGGTTGCGTGTGATATGTAATAATCAGGGTCTCGTATGACTTTTCAAAATGCTGCGGAAATCAGCGAGCAAATCGGCTGCCGAAGGTGCGGGTGCTGTTCACGGCCGTCATGGTTGTGGACGTGCTTGGTACTTGGTGGTATTTGTCGTATGACGCCTTGGGAAGCGTGTTTGCCATGTCCTCCTGCTTAAGCATACGCAAGATCCGTTTCCACTCGCCAGGACTCATCTCGTCAATCTCAGCTTGCTCTTTCGCAGTGAACTCGAAGCTGCAGTCGGAATCCAGTCCGAGATCATGAAGGATCTGCGAGCGCCGTACTTTTCTCATTGACGGTCTTTTGCTGGTTGAGCTGCATGGTTTGTCCTCATCGACAGTACTCCATGTTTCAAACGACTCCCACGACGAGTCCGAGTCGGACTCGGGTGCAGGAAGTTTACCTTTTGCGGCACGCGACGATCCAACGACTGGGTCGCAGTCAAACTGGATCTTTCTCGCCGTAAGTGAGGACTCCGGAGGTTGCGAAGGTTGTGGCCCGCTAGAAGGGATCGTATTTTCCAGCGACTTGTTTTGGATTTCAGAGTCTCGGGCCGTTTTGAAATTAAAGATGTCTTTCAGCGTCGTCTTGGTATTACTGTTGGTATCGACGTTTTTAATAGAGATGCTGTTGGTAACAGTTTGAAGTTTGATCACCGTGGACTCCGAGAGTGTTGGATGTGGCGCGGAAAGTTTGATCGCGGAAGGCTTCATGACTGCCGCTGGGGGGGCAGAAACTGGCCTAGTGCTGAAGGTTGACTGCAGTAACTGCCTGTGCTTTGCTTGTGGAGCAGAAATACTTGCAAATGCTGCAGATGTATGCGTTGGCATTGTTTGGTTTCCAGGAATATCAAGAGATTTTGGTGCTGTGGTGGTGGTGTGTGCTGCGACCGGCTGGACGGCAGCGACGGTGGTGGTGGTGGTGGTGGTGGTGGTAGGCGCGGATGTCTGCGTGCGCTTGGTGAAACACTTGAAAAAGCGGGTGATCGCCTTAACGCTTTTGACGGCGACTGAGCTGAAGAAGTGAAGCATGCAGCGACGGACGCGTGCAAAGAGAGACTGTTTGGGGAGAGCAGTGTGCTGAACGGTGTTAGAGGTTGCCATTTTTAATTTGCGAGTTTGAGACATACCATGGTGGAAGCTGAAGTGGGTGTTTTGCGATCGACGAATACTGGAAGGATGCTGGTTTCAGCGCGTGTCTGTCTTATTAGATTGAGCTACCATACTGATACCATTTACATACCTTGTTGGCAACAAGGACAGGAAAGATGAACTGAGTCATTGTTTATAGAGAGCAGGAGAGGCGATTTGTGAAGAGCAGTTGAGGCGTAGTGAGCTGATCAGGTGGTATAGGCGGTATGGAGTACGGACTATGGAGGAAGAAAAAAATGGGATGGGGACTGTGAAGTGGGAAATTGACTGTATTCTAGCTGCGTGTGTAGGCCAGGCCGATTCGAAGTAAACAATGCTGAATGTGATTTGCGACGTGCTACAAAGGAGGTTTGAATGCAAATTTGGGATTCGAGTAAGGCCCATTGCCTGTGTTTAATCTTTTTTTTCAACGTAGGTCAGAAGAGAATTGATTTGGACGAGACGGTAGTTTTTAAATCGCGATTTGTTCTTCCCTAAACTCTGTGGCTATGTAGTGATGGTGGAGTTACTTTATTTTTCTACGCATGTGGACATGATACCGCATGACGGTAGTCATCTAATCCAGTTAACTTTAATTTTGCGGAAAAAAGGTGTTTATCAGTGATATTCATGAATTAGAACAACGTTGACGGCTTCTGGCCTGAATGCGCCATTCTCGTGTAACTGTTTTGGAGCTGAAAATTGTTTATCAGTCTAATTTTCGATTTGGTGTTCATGTTCGCTACGATATATGTTTTTCCTCGTACATTACATAAATGTTTAATATCTCATCTAACTATCTACGCCGTATCACGCCCACGAAAAGTGCTCGGTATGCATCACCACGTCACCGCTACCCATCTGTGCAATCCTCAGCTGTTCACGCGCAACAGCGTTGGATACATCACACTGCATGCTTAGCGGTCCGCAAACAAACACCGAAAGCGACTCCTCCTCGCCACACTGCCGCGCCTCAAACGCCACAATAGACGACAAATCTGGCCTCACTCCTGAGTACTTGGTGATACGTGAATTCTGGGTCAGATTCTCGTCCAAAGAGCTGATTGCAGTTTCGGCCTCTGTAGTTGTAGTTTGAGTGTACTCAGAGCTGGTGCAATATAACTCAACCAAAACAGCAGGATCGTGACCTCGCGACTGCATCCACGCAAGCTTTTTCTCCACTTCTTGCTTGTACCATGAAACAGTTTCCTCGTCTCTCGTCGTCATCACAACTCGCAACGTGTGCGATGACTTTTGCTTTTCTGCACCAGCATTCGCTTTAAAATAATTCTCAAAGAACGCAATCATGAACGGAAAAGTCCAGCCTGCAGCTGACCCACCAGCTATCACAAGCAGTCTCTCGTTCTTCAAAGTGATCCACTCTACACCACCATACGGACCGTCAAGCAGGACTCGCACTTTTGTATTCGACTGCTTCTCGACAAGAGCTTTTAGTCGCGCTGTCGTTCCTCCTTGCGGCTCAATGTAGAAAATCAAGTCGGATTGGTATCGCGGGTCTGAGCTTCCCGTTGCAGATGGAAGTGAGCATGCAGAAAATGGATGAACGGTTCCTGCATGTAGTCCCAAGACCATAAAACGCACGAAGAAATGCTGGCCGACGGTCCATACAGCATTTGTTGGAACGACAACTTGAATGAGACCATTGGAGGTCATGCTCATTTGCGCACGGTGATGAATTCCATGCTCAAAGTAAACCCGGCTCTGGCGGTACAGCCACGATAGAGAGAAGAGCACTCCAGTTGCCACAAAGTAGTCCCTAAGAATGATTAGTTTGCATTCATGCAAGTTGACAACTAATGCTACTCACCATGATGTCAAAGTTCCACCACAATGGAAAAAGAAAAAAATCATAAACACCAGCGCTGCCGTGAAATGCGCAAATTTGAACCATTCGTAGCATAGCGACCTATCTGCATCAGTTCTGCTATACTTTGCTAACAAACCGATGTAATAAGGAAACTCACCTCAGCGGTCCAGCTGATGCAAACGTCAACCAGGCCTGCGCAAGTATAGCAACAACTCCAGTCCAATACTCGATCGAGGTATCCCACTGTTCCCGCATTGTGCCCGACACAATGTTGTACCTGATGAATGGAAACGTGTGGGCAACTGCAGTCGCAAGAAAAGCGTACGCGATCCATCTATGAAACACTTGTAGTCTTTCATGCGAGATACCTGTGACCAGAGTAATGAAGTTTGCTTTTCCTGCAGTTGCGAACAAAAATGGCATGCATCCAAGCGACAGCCAACCTGATCGAGTCGCAAGTGGCGGTGAGTTTCCAAAGTGCACTGTTGCCGTATTGGGCCAATAATACGGCTTTGGGATAAATGTCATGCAGAAAAAGTAGATCAGTCCAACAAGTCCAAGCATTAGCACACCCAAAGGTGCCGAGTTCCAGTTCAGAGATTGGATTCTGTACGTTTTGTATGACAAAAAACGGAAAACTGCCTTTGATTTGGCTGCAAGTGGGAATTGGGTGCATCTTTTGGGAACGCTGAGCTCGGCGACGTAGATCACCGAAAACACAAAAATTGTAGCAAGGAACAGCGCGACAGTCGGTAAGGCATATCTCCAATCGGCTTTGTACCTTTACGAGACACACGCATTTCAATCAGCTTAGCACCGTCAAAATAAAAAAAAAGACATCTTACCAGAATCTCCAGTACCCGCTCTGATACTTACAGAGCGCTGGGTCAGTGAATGTACAGTTGAACGCGTGCGAAGACTGGAATGACCATTCTGACATCCATGGTGCTGCGCGTCGTGTAAGCTCGTGAAGACCCATTGTGCGCTTGCTGTATTCAACACTCCATAGCAACCGAACAAGGAAGCAAAGTCGAGGGGTATCATGATGTGTATATATGTAGTCTTTTCGTCGACCGACGGTCAATAAGTTACCTTGATTTTGACGAGCCCTTTACGAGCAATTTTCCGAGTCATTGTAAACGTTAAGTGCCCAAGCGCTTGAAATTGCCGAATCTCAAACCGATGTACAGTGTATCCCAAGCGAGTCAACGCATCGTTCCTAGTTCACGGCTGTCATACCTAATTATGGCCGAGGTCAGCGAATTGAACGTCGTAGTTTGCCAAATCGCTTCTCCCATCGCCACGGCCAGCACAATTCAGTAAACCGAAACCAGAAATCACCAGAATGAGCATTTTCGGATGACTTGATTACCGTTACTAATTCGCTCTTTCTGGTCTCAGGGGTCTTTGGAGTTTTGGTGTGCTGCCCCAGTTTATTTGCTCGTCGCACGGTTCAGTTCATTAAGGAGACATTAATATATGTTGGGAAAACGCAATGAGCACATGACCCGTGTATGATAATGTCGACGATTAGGTCGACATCATTATCCGCAATGAACCCTCAGCCTTTGCTATATTGAGACAGTTGGAAGCCATATTCCGAAGAGCGTTCTGGGCTACTGGCGCGGAACTTCTGGCGTCATTTCATGGCGCTCGCATAGCCGACACCGATGACTTCACCGCCCACGCTTCCAAAATGCTCAATCTTCGTGTGACACTCCAGCAAGTTGACTGTGATATATTACTATGCACTACATATACTTTTTACTCTGTATGGAGCAGAGATGAACTGGCTGCGGATGCAGCTTGGTTCAGTTATGCAAAGGCAACAAATAGTGCGTTTACAGAAGTGATTATAGGAAGTATCGGTCCTGAATTGGACAGGGTTGCAGAATCATATTGCTACTCAATCCAACGGCGTTATATTCAGTCTTTATGATATCCTGCAAACTTCTTCGCGTTAACGTCACTCATTGAAAGTCTTTTCATTTATTCCTTTACAATGTTCAAACTATGACCCTCTTATGATGTTCTGTTTGTACTGTTATGTTACTTGTACTGGGTGTTGACCGGTTTCTTTCATACATGATCCTGCAAAGGTTTCTTTTTCCTTGATCACTTTGCCAATCATCTCCAGACTGATGGCGCTGTGGAACGGATGAACGCCGATAGGGCTTTCAAGTTCCAAGTTGCGCAAACTCGCGACCGCCCCGCTCCCAGGCTCGTGGTACGACGCTCTTCCCATGGTCGAATTTTTTTCTCCTTGTCCTTCTTTTTATATTTCTGTGTGTCTTTGTGTATCATGTATCGACATCTATTTTAAAGGTATGAATACATGGTCCTTCTTTTCTATTTCTGCGTGTCCGCAGTAACATTCTACCAACTCTTCATGTACGCCCACGTAGAGCTGTGTATGGAAGCCCTACCGAAGCGGAAAAGCTCATTGTCAAATTCCCAACGCGTGCATGGCCGACCCGTCGCCTATTTCCGAATCTCGAGCATCCGACGACCATGCACAACGATCGACTTTCCCCAGCTCACGTACGTATTTTTCGTAAAAGTTGATTATTATTTGCTGAGTGCAATAAACTGCATTCTTTTTACTTCATACTGCAAAAAAAATGGCTTCTCCAGAGGACGTAGTGCGCGTGTTCTCCATGCTTTCTGTTCAAACTCCTCGATTTGGAAACTAACCGCCAGCCCAGCATCACCATACTACACTGCCATTTACTTCACGCTTTTGTATTTATTATGAGTGATTTTCACTCAGCCCATATCCAAAATCCTACATTCAGTAGTGTCGCTGGAAAATACAGGGTATTTCACATCCCCCCGCTCCTCCATCTCGTTCTTCCATCATCAACTCTCTCGCTCCTCACACCTCGCTCCCTCCCTCACCACCACTCACCACCGCTCACTTACCTTCTTGCTCCCAACAATGGCCTCTACTACCCTCTCATCCTCTGCTCCTCAGCAAATGGTATGTACAAGGTATTCAGCGTCCTCAGATCTATCGCTAACCCATCCATAGCCCACTTCCAAACGCGCCCTCACTATGCGCATCAAAGCTTTCCTTCAGCGCTTTTTGCGCCGCTCAAAGACTCAAAGCTTGTCTGCCGTTAAGGTATGTCCTTCTATTGCTCATCAGTGTGTGAATATTAACATCATTCCAGATTACCTTGCTTCGTCGTCTCCGTGCTCGTGCCGCCACCCGCACCGCCCGCACCGCCCGCGCCGCTTCTGCCACCCCTGCTACCGTCAAGCATGCACGCAAGTTCCGTCTCCGCACGTTCATTGTGCGTATCTCACGTCATCTCAAACGTGTCCTGATCTCTCGTCTCCACTCCAACAAGTCGCAGCCCGAGAAATCATTCCTCGTCATCCGCGATAGAGGTGTTCGCTTGCCCAACCGCGCCGCCGCCTCTGTCGCTGCACTTCGCCGCGCACCTGCTCCGCCCAACCCCGCCGCGCCTATCCACGCAACCACTTCTATCGGCTCACTCCGAAAACGCGCAGTTAAAGCGTACGCTGAAAGCTGCAAACCTCGTGACGTACCAGATGTCAGTCAAAATCCAGAGCGCTACGCGCACTTGTCTATCGCTCAGAACCGCGTCTATGTCAATCCTGTTCCACCGTCTGTTTCTACCTCTGACCGCGCCACACTCAGAAAAGTGTCGCAATCTCTGAAATATAACAGTGGATCTGTCCCTGTCATCGTGTCCGATGAAGAGCCCCCTGTTCCAAAGACCGAACATCAAGCTGCCAATGCAATCAAGTCTGCGACAACTGATGATATCGCTGAATCTGTTGCTGAGGCTATTCCTGCCGTTGATGCGCATGTCAAGCCGAATGTCGAAAACACTTCAATCTCCAGCATCAAAGCTGAGACCCATACCACAGATATCACCACCGTCGCCAAAACAAGCGTCACATCCTTGGACACTGGATCCACCACCATGCCAGCAGTTTCCAAACACATCAACATCTTTGCTACCCCGCAAAAGGCTCAGACTGTCCGTTCAGTTTCGATGCCCGGCCGTGTCCGCACTTCGCCTCTCGAAAAGCCTTCGCCGTCTACTATTCTCGGATCACTCTTCGCTCCGTCTGTCCTCTCTCCGTCGCCTTCGCCATCGCCATCGTCGGCCATCATGATTGAGAGTCCGCCTTCGGCAGAAACAGACAAGACCCTTACTCCGAAGCCAAAGCCAGTTGTGACGTCGAGCTCCAGCGACTCTGAATCAACCAAGACTCTCACTCCAAAGACATATCGCACCGTCACTCTCGAGGATGTATCGACTAGCACCGCCGCATCGTGGCTCGATGCCGCAACGGCCGACAAAGAAAACGGTACTGCCGTTACCATCGACTCTATCGGAGCACTTGACAATGCTCATGAGCCTGACTGCAAGATTGTCCAAGATCCCAAGCCAAAGTCCAAAAAGAAAAACAAAAAGTCCAAGCGCAAAGGCAAAGGCAAAGGCAAAGGCAAAGGCAAAGACTCCACGGCCGGTTCTCCGACCACTGACTCTCCTGTCTTCGAAACTGCGCCGCCATCTCCTCTCACTGTCGATGTTACCGAGTCAGATAGCAGCTGCAGCTTCGCATTCACTGAAGCTGAAATGGCAGAGCTCCAGAAGCTTAACCCTGGCCAATGGAAGCAGATGCTCAACTATTGCGTCAAAGGAGACGACCCCAATGGCGCGACATTCTCGGATCTAGCCATGAATGATGATGGTAGCGGGCATATACCAACAGTCAAGGAAGCTACAGCATATCTTAAGCAGCTTGAAATGACTGTCAAAAGCCAAACCAAGCCAGAGCGCGAGACTCGGGAGAGCAAGATGAAGTCGCGTCTTGAGAAGAAGCTGAAGGAGCGTCAAAAGGAGCAAGAAGTGGCTGCTATCAAGGCCAAAGTGGACGCTGAAGCAAAAGCAGCAGCGAAATCATCAGCAGCAGCAGCTGAATCCACCATAGCACCAGATCAAGCTGCTTCAAAAAAGAAAAAGAACCAGACGAAGAAGAAGCGCGGGGGCCGACGCAACTGAACTTGCTCTACCGGCGGAATCGTGATCGGACAAAGTCGCGGAGTCGTGCGCTGCGAGTAAACAGACCCTTATATTTGCGCACGCATGTCAGCGCTACAAACACCTCATTTGAGAGGGCGCGGCTCCACTCCTCGAGATTCACCAACTTTTATACCAACCTTTCGATTTTTTTACTTTTCACTGTTCATGAAGAGTTCCTTTTACATTTTGTAACTCTCTGATTATGATTTCTCTGCGTCTCGACTTTTCTGTTTTTTTTTATTGTTGTATTTTTTAAACGACACACGATACGATTCGTTTCGGCTTTGCCGTTTCGACCCTGATACTGACGAAATACCAGTGCACGGCACATGGTCCCGATTCTTTTTTCTCGATTTTATAACCGACGACCGAAATTGGCATTCATTTGTATTGCTTTTCTTGTTTTTCGTACTTTTTCATGCTTTCATTATTGTTATTTTGTCAGTTTGGGCGGCGCGGCCGTGTGTCATTGTATTTTACGATCCAGAGAAATCAATTATCCGTTCACATTAGTAATTTAGTTTCAGCTGCGCGTAGGTGATTAATACCTCGAATCCGTTAGTCAGTGGGTAATCGGCTACTGCCGCTGGTCTCTCGCTTTATACACAAGCAGGATCCGTCAATGTGATATTGTACAAAAAGAGTGTATTCAGACGCCAATAACAAGTATGAAAATACAAAAAAAAAAAACAAAAACAAAATGAGAGTGTTGCTTACAATGAAAATGCAAATGATTAAAAAAATGAGTGTCGTTATACAGGGTACATTAAAATGAACGGACCAGCGATGGTTTTCGCAAATTTGAAAGGAGTGTCGTTGTCGATGTCGCATTATGAAATGAGTGGTCATGCTTATCGTGTCGTGTCGTGTAGTCATTTAAGAATGGTGGTGCAGTGCGTGCGTGTGAATCAGTGTGTCGGATTAAAGAAAGTATTGCTGCTGTTGCTGCTGCTTTGTCCGGACCAAGTAGGGGTTACTGAGCTGTCGAATCTCCGTGAGAGTCGAGACGGCAGTGATTGGTAATTGAGCGTCATCGTACTGAGAAACCGATATATCGGACACGTTCGACCCTCCGAGATGATGGTGAGTATACCCTGTAGGCGAGCTTGCAGCAGACGAGTTGCTTGAGACAGCAGTGAGCGCGGTAGGGGATGGATTGTGGGACATGCGATCTTCGTAACGGGGGGAGGCGTAGAATGCGAGAGATGGTATTTTTGGCTTCTCTCTGATCTGCTTGGAAGATTTGGAAGATGTGGGAGAAAAGATTTTCACGAATGGCTTGGGCTTTTCGAAAGAATCCTCCGTCGTCTTGGAATACAGCTGATCGTTGGGAAGCGAGACTGATGAGTAATTGAATGTGTCGGAGAGCCATTCATCTTCCTGAGTAGGCGAAGTGAACGAGAATCCAAAAGTCAACAGAGTGATCAAGACTGCGTGAAGCGGTGCGGAGACAATTGAAAGCACTTGGATCGACTTTGGCACCGAAGACGAGTCGAGGGTAGAAGAGGCACGAAGAGCGAGCTCTGGCATGAGGAGGGTGGATGATAGGCAGCCAGCGAAAACAAGGGAAAGACAGTAGCACATATCACGGGTGTTTGCAGCAGATGCGGTGACTGAAGCGTAGGCAATTATGCCAGATGCGCCAAGGACGAGCGCACCGAGAGCAAGACCGAGAAGGACGCACGCTGCGATCGCGGTCTTGTCACCCATGAACCAGAAGATCGACTCGGTTGACGTAAAGCAAGTACCGAACGCGCGCGCGTCATTGGTGTAGAGCAGGTAGATAGGGATCCAGAGTGCTGCAGTGACACAAGCAAAGATGGTGAAGATGCCAAGGGATTTGAGGATACCTAGTGCGCGACGACGACGAAAGTCGTTACGAGGGTCGTAAGATGGTGGGGGAGACGCGTAGACTGAGCCGGTGACGCGTTCTTTTTTCACAGGCTTAGTGGACGCGAGAAGAGCGGGCAGAGCAAAAGACGCGTGGGCGACGGGGGTAGCGATCGAGGAGAGCCAGATGAGAATGGGGAATGCAGGAGAGGCGCATGTTGAGGAGGAGGTGAGAGAGCCGGTCAGAAGGCCGACGATAGTTGCTGCGGTTGAGATCGCGGCAAGGAAAAGCGAGCTGCGGCCTGCGTGGGTGGAGATGAGAGTAATGAAAGACGCGATGCGGGAAGAGTGGTACGCGCCGGCCGAAGAGGACGCGGCACGCGTACGCGAGACGAGAAGCGCGAGAAGATACGCTGCCGGCAGGAGCAACGCGACCGCGAGACCGGCGGCGGAGAGCGCGGCGAGCAGGAGCATTTGGGTTGCAAATGAGATGTCGTGAAGATGAAGATGAAGATGACGGCGATGACGACGAAGAAGAACAGAGGCGGAGAGGGCAGTGCGAGTGAGTTATATGATGTTAACTAAGGTATGATATTGGTGTGATCTTGAGGCGTGCGGAACGCGTCCCTGACGCGTCGCGTGCGGCGCGCGCAGAGGCGCGTGTTTGAGATCGGTCACAGAAGAGCATCGCGATCTCGTTACCACTCGTGGCGCTGCTGGAGCTGGAGTTGGAGCAGAAAGACACTGATTTATTTATTCAACTACTTATTCAACTGGTAAATAAATCCAAATACACCGCAAAGTACACCACGGAAGAAAGAATATCGCAAAGTGAGGTGGTGTGTATGTGGCCGCCGCACCGCATTCTTCCAGACGCGTGCCCCTGCGCTCGTGCCCGTTTGGTTGGCGCCATTCTTCTGCCCCCTTTCGCACTTTTCATTTTTCGGCTTCGGTCTGGTCCGATTTCGCGGGCGTTTGCCAGGGCATTGTTTAGTGAACATGCATGCATGTGGCGGGATAAAAGGGAGAAAGTGCGACGCGATTCGGTGAAGAACTATCGTGTGAAAACATATGAAAGCTGTTTACAGTACTCTTGTAGTGATCCGTTCTGCCGCGGATCACAAACAGGTGCTTTCGCAGGCCTGCTTGATGCCATCGTCTGCTGCCTCCCTTATCGCCCAAATGGCATCGCACGAGGTCCAAGAGGATCTCGGGCCTCATTCGTCAATCGTTTAAATTCAAGTAGTGAACATGACAAACAACCGTATATAATTTAAGACGAAGCTGCTATTCAAGACGTCGTCGATGTTGGATCTTCGAGTCGAGTTATAGGCGGAGTTTGCGCGTTGGGACTTTTGAGAATCCTTGATTTTTTTCTTCCCAAATCAAAAAAAAATTCACTCCCAACTCACCGATTCCCCCGCAAACCCACATACACAACAGTAACCATGAAATTTCGGCGGCACAAAAACTCCACACGAAAGTACGTGCTGATGCTTGTTAAAAGATACGACAGTGCTAACGTATGTAGTATTCGTGGATCGCGGCGGCAGCGTCAACATTCACCGCCAGCTCTTGGCGTCGCAAAATCAAAGTCAAAGATCGCGAAACCTGGATACGCGGCGCGGCGTGGATTGAAGAAACGGAAAGCGCCTGAGGGGTCGATTTACGATGAGATTGACAAAGATGATGATGATTGTGATAAGGAGGGGGATGTGAAAGAGGAGGAAAAGGAGGAATTGAAGAGCGAGAAGAAGAAACGGAAGAGAATCAGTAAGATGGATGATACGCGGGGTGGTACGATGCCGCGTGCGTTTGCCGAGCTGATGGAGCGAACTACAAAGCTCACGGCGAAGAAGGGCAAGGGAGAGGAAGCTACAGAAGGCGGTACAGCAGCAGCAGCAACGGCGACAGCGGCCACAAACAAAGCTGCGAAAGACGCAGGTCTGAAAATGAAACCCGGCGAGTCATTTTCCGAGTTTTCACAGCGCGTGAACGCAGCGTTGCCTATCGTTCGCGCAAAATCAGGCGTACCATCCGCCGAAGCTGTGCGGAAGATGAAGAAACGTGAGAAAGCAATTGCGAACGGCGCGAAACTTCCACCGTTACTATCGAAACATCGCGCTGCTGCTGCTACTGTTGCTACGGAAACAAAAACAACAGGAGACGGAGCGGATGACGATTCGAAAAACGCGAAACCACTACAACCGGGTCAAGTTGAGCCGCTTGAAAACGACGGAATCGACTATAGTGATGAAGAGGCAGAGGAGCAACGGTATCAAGCTATGAAAAACAAACGATCTCGATCACCTGATGCATGGGCTGTTATTGCCAAGAATCGAAAAGCAGCACAGGCGACTGCGGAGCCTGTGTTTGGCGAAGTTGCACCTGCGCCGCCGACTTTGGAACCACCTACAAAGGAACTGAAACGGAAGTTGAAACTGAAACAACAGTTGCAGGTGCCGCGAAACGCAGCTGGCGGATCGCTTGCGCAACGAATGTTGCTTGAGGCAGAGAGAAAAATGATTATTGGACGGTATCGCGCGCATGTGGAGCGGAAACGGTCAAAGTTGGAGGATTCTACGGTGTGATATGATATCATACCTTGTACATAGATAGCAATATAGCAATTATTACAAACCAACAGAGTACAAATCATACAGCAAGTTCACCCACCACAGCTTGAAACCCACCCCCGAGAGCTTTTGCGTTCAAAGTGAGACGCGGAGTATGTTTCTTTGCCATTGCTCCACTGAGAATAGCAAGAACGAGTTTGCCGGTAAGTGAGCATAGTCGGATTTCAGCTTCGGAGCGGTTCACAAGAGCGCGTGTCACGCTATCTTG
Organism: Myxozyma udenii; assembly: GCA_030705025.1. Taxonomy (NCBI): domain Eukaryota; kingdom Fungi; phylum Ascomycota; class Lipomycetes; order Lipomycetales; family Lipomycetaceae; genus Myxozyma; species Myxozyma udenii. The sequence continues at coordinate 35,884 of JANIWG010000012.1, forward strand.
ATCGTCAACACCTTCAGTCTGGTCTGCCTCCTCTGATTCTTCTTGTTCCGACTCCTCCTCTTCTTCTTCCTCGTCTTTATCATCTTCATCCTCCTTTGCTTCTTCGGCTTCTTCTTCTTCTTCATCCTCGCTATCCGCCTCATCCCTTTCTTTCGCAAGCACAACATCCAACGCCTTAAGCGCACTGTTTCCCTGCAATTTCACTCCAGCCGCCTTTCCAAACGCTTTTTCCTTTTCCGCAAACATCTTCATCATTACCACTTGCACCTCCTTTGACAATCCAATCTCCGTAATAACTCCCGCTTTCTTCACAGCAGCACTAACACACGCAGTAATCTCCGCAAGCGCAATCATCGCTGTTTCAGGTACAGTTCCAAGTGAAGTAGTCTTTGCGACTCGCTCTAGTGTTTCTGAAATAGGAGTATATACAGACTCAACGAATGATCGCAACACCGAGCTATCCGGTGAAGCGCGCTGAACACGCCAGAGCACGGTATACCGTAGCACTGTGATGCACTGCTCAAACATCGGAAACTCGAATTCCTCGGGACTCGTACCTACTCGCTGCAGCAACGAGCATAGATAGGTAACCAACGCAGATTCAACCCGATCGTCATCGCAAACCGCATCAGAAATCGGATACGCAGGTCCAACTGCACCCAGGAAACTAAGCCCGGTCGTGATAGCAGTGATGTCAGTTTCAGTGATATTCGCAGACAAAATCTCATCAGCACTGCCGATTCGCTCTAATACAGTATTTATACCGCCCGCGACTTCGTCAACAAGATGCCGTAGTGCAGTGTCAACAAACTCTTTGGTATATTCCTCATTCAGTCCCTGCAACACCGCGACTGCAAACTCTCTTGCTACGCCAGCATCGGTAGCGCCGAAAGTTTGAAACACACGAACAAACGCGTCAAACAAGGCTTCAAACGCACTCGATTGCCGAAGCAATCTGTACCCTTCCAGCCCGATAGAATTATGTGCCCGAATAATACAATACGCGGTACATGCGTCACCTGTACTTCCGAGTTTCTTTGCCAACGCACTAGCATATGGCACTAAACTCTCAGCCATCTGCGCACGCGTGATCTGGTCTTCCTCCGCAATATTCTTACCCCGCTTCACTCGGTCAACACAGTGCTTCGACGTCGCAGCAACAGCGCCATCCAAAATCTCCCAGATTGCACGATCTTCGGCGCCAGTAAGCGTGATTGCATTATGTACACGCGTGCTCAGCTCCGCGTCATCAGCATCAGGAGTCACGGTATGATCTTCCAACGCATACTTCAACACCGCGTCCCACGCCGGAACTTTCATTCCTCGTGCTGTTCGAAGCGACACATCCCACAAACTTTCCGCTGCAACAGACAATCGTGACTCGCTGTGTCCTGCCAGCGCAACTTGCCATGGTGTGAAATTGATTGGATTACCGATTGTTTCAGACTCATTGTACGCCGCAAGTGACTCGGTAAGCGCTTTCAGCGTCATTCGTGCTTTATACCGCGCCATAGCTTCATCTTCATTCGTGTCCTCGTCGTCGTTATCAGCACTGAGAACTCCGACAATGTCCTCAGCATCTCCAATATCTGCCACCCGATCCGCAACAACGTCATATAGATTCGCGAGGAAGAAATCGACAACAGCGCGACGAACACGGGGACTCACGTCGAAAAGCAATCCACAAACCTCGTCGATTTCATCTTGCTCGAGAAATCCGATTGCGCGAACTGCTTGTAAAAGTTCAACTGCTGCAATCCGAACAGACGCATCAACATCTTGCGTTGCAATCTCAACAAGACGACCCCGGAATCGCTCGGTGAATGTGCGAAGTCCAGCGGAAAAATATTGGTCCTTGTAAAGACGGGTGAGTGATCGAATGACTTCGTGACGCGCAGACGCATGGCTGTCTGAGAGCATCCAGCCAAGATAACGCAAATACTGTCCTTCAAAGAAAACGTCCGGGAAGGTTTCGATCCATTTTCCAAGTTCGCGGAGACACTCTGTTCTGATACGGGCGTCTATATCGCGATACCGGTGCGTGAAGATGATATCAAACATGTCATGCATAAACCCATCGACCATGTTTGTTTTCTCTGCATAGCTCGCAACAGTTTGTTCGAGCTTTGAAATCTTCTCTTTCGCTGTCCGTTTCTTTGCTTTTTCTTTCTCAAGCAACGTCGTACTATTTCCAGTCATCTTTGCGATCCGCGCAGCGGCTTCGCAGAGACCAGTAAGCATTGCAAGACCGATGGTTGTAGAAGTATGTCTGAATGCACGAAGAGAGGAACTTGACATCGTCGCGATCCAGATTTGCATGTCCTCCATGAATGATTCTTCAGAGAAAAGAATGTCGCTTTCGACGCATTTGTTGATCAGCTCCCGCACAAGCTGGATCAAGCCGTGGCGGAACTTTTTGAATTCGGGACTCCGTGACGTAAGCGGGTAGTTGCTCACGAGTTTCTGCTAAAGTTAGCATTGCTAGATGATAGATCAGTAAACATACATCGCCAAACGCGTCCTGGATCTGCTGTAGTGTCTGCGCGACAGAGTCCTGATCCTCAATATCGTACGTCGTAACACTCTGATTACACCCACACGATCTGAGCACAAAGTTCACCATTTCCACCATAGCCGAGTTCTTGTCACTTCGATAACTCTCAACCCACTCGGCAGCAACGTCAGCAAGCGCGGCATTTGGGTCCTTCACGGCTTCAAACAACGTGTTTTCCTCAACTTCACTCGACGCAATCGATGCCCGGCTCCGTTTAGTAGCCCGTCCACCGGCAGGTTTCCGACTTTTTGTGGTCCCAGAAGCAGCTCGTCGACCACGCTTAGCAGCAACGGGAGTGCTGGGCTCCTCTTCGTCGTCGGACTCGGGATCGGTGATCGAGTCGCCGTCAGAGCTTGCCGCGTCGCTATGTTCTGACTCCACCGTGGCTGTGCGTTTGCGTTCTGCATATTAGCTATATTCTGTTTGTAAAAGAGAAAAAAAAACGTACTTTCAGATTCGTTTGCAGCTTTCTCGGCAGCAGCCTTGGCTTTCGCAGCAGCTTCTTTCGCAGCGCGCCCGCGCTTAACTTTGTCCAAATCAATCTCATCTTCTTCCTCGTCCTCTTCATCTTCATTTTCTTCCTCATCATTCGTCTGTTGAATCAGCAGTTCATCCTCCTCCTCCTCCTCGTCCTGTGCATCAGACATGTTCTCATCCTCATCCTCCTCATCCGACGCGTCAACGTGTACAACCTCCGCACGAGCTTTCAAACGCGATGACGCACGTGTCGCGCGTGTCGCGCGTGGCGATGTAGCTGTAATCGAGTTCGAGCGAGACGGCATTGTCAGCAGTCGTATCTCGCGCTTTTCAATCCTCAAAAAGCACGGTTGCGTGGAAAGTAGCAAGAGCTTGAGGAAGAACCGACGCGACGCGCCGCGGACGCGTTCGCGACGTGTTCTGCTGACATATAAGCGGGTATTGTACACACGGGCTGCGGGCGCTGCGTCGGCGCAGCATCCGGGGAAGCGGCGAGGAAGTGGATGCACTTTACAGCCAGCTTCGTAACTGCGTAACTGGACCGCGGGTGAAGAAAGCACACAATGTCGAGCCGGTTGTTTGTGCGGAGTCTTGCGTCGTCGGCGTCGTCGGCGTCGTCGGCGTCGTCGGCGTCGTCGGCGTCGTTGTTTGCGAAACACGCACCGCTGCGATTCTGCCGCTTCACCTCCACCGCTTCTGCGCCGATTCCTCGTCGCCGCCTCGGCGTCAAGTTCGCCAAATACGTGTTTGCGCCGACGATTCTGTTTGCAGTTGCGTACGGCGTGACGCGTGACGCGGTGGTCAAGCACGAGATCAAAATCGACGGCACGACTCCGATTTCCGCGGTTCCGGCCGAGTTCTACGCACACACGATCCACGACCCCGCCGTCGAATCCACAATGGCTTCGTTGCCGGTCGTTTCGGACCTGCGATCTGACCCGCGGTTCGAGGAGTTCAGACCCCATGCGACGTATCATCCCGCACTCAAGAATGAGAGTCTGACTGCCGGCGCGCTGTCGGGACACGAGATGATCACGGTACCGCCGCTGGTGTTCAACGACACCGAGACTCACGAACTAATTGCTGTGTTTCATCTCGGCGACAAACTATGCGGACACCCGGGAATCATCCACGGCGGTCTTCTTGCAACGTTGCTTGACGAGTCACTTTGCCGCTGCGCGTTTCCCGCACTCCCGAACCACGTTGGCGTCACTGCCAACTTGACGCTCAACTACCGCGCGCCGGCATACGCGAATAACTACTTTGTACTCAAGAGCAAAGTCGAGAAAGTCGAGGGCCGGAAGGCCTGGGTTAAGGGACATATTGAGAGCGTTGTGCCGCCTGGCGCGAAAAAGGGTACCAAGCCTCAGGTCCTGGTCGAGGCTGAACTGCTCATTATCGAGCCTAAGTGGGCGAGCAAACTCCCGCGGATAGCATGATGTGGAAATAAATAAAACTGTCAATGAATTATAAATGCAACCAAAACTTCTAGACAATGCAATGTTACAACTTTTATATGTATAGTACACACTTGGTTAGTCCGAGTCGGACAAAAGGTCCTTGTAATCGTCCGCCGACGCAAACTGCGGCAAACTCTTGAGCATTTTGCGCTGCTGTTTCCGCTTATTCGGCTTCTTCAACGGTGCCTCTTCCTTCTCATCCTCCTCCTCCTCCTCTTCCTCATCTTCAGACTCCTCTGCAGAATCATCAAAGTCGTCCATCTCGCTGTCACTTCCCGCCAACGCTGCAGCCAACGCTGCATCGTCGCTTTCGTCATCAGACAGCTCGTCATCGTCGATATCATCCAACCCAGCAAACTCCTCCTCATCGTCGGCTTCTCCCGTGCCCTTGTCCTTCACAACCTCGTCCATCTCGGCATCATACTCAAACTCGTCGTCATCAATCTCCTCTTCATCATCGTCATCATTCTCACTACTCTCACTATGCTCATCATCACCCTCGCGACTCTCAAGCATAGCATTCCAAACCTCATCTTCATCCATCTCTCCATCGTCAATATCATCGTCAATCTCCTCGGCAATATCTCCATCGCTATCAACCTCAACATCATCCTCATTCTCTTCTTTCTTCTTCGGCTTGACGCCCTTGGAAATAAAGTACTTGGCAAAAAACGCCTCGTCCGTCGCTCCGCTCGTACCAAACATCTCTGCACTCTTCTTCTCAACCGCAGCAGCCCAATCAACAGAGTTTGCACTAGGCACGCCACGACGCGCTGCCTTTGTCGAAAGCAACAGCACATTCTTACTAGCGTACCCACTGCTTCCAACCATAGGCTGCATGATACTCGCGTCACCGCTAACAATCTTTCCTTCTTCCACCTCGGCTCCAGCGGTACTCGCCTTTCCTGTCTTGGGCGATTTGTACACGAACCGGTCAAGGAAATGCGTGAGCGTGTGAAGTGCAAGATCAGGTCTCGTGCCCGGCGGTTTTCCTTCAAGCAGCGCAGTTGCAAAGTGCGTGACTGTAGGATGGAAATGATTCAGAAGAACAGTGATTTCCCAGAGGCAGGACTGTGAAGCATTGGCCTTCAACGGGTCGTTGTTTCTGCCGTCGTACGTTGGTCCGCTGGCGATAGGCTTTGTTGTCTCGGCGACTTTGTCGCCGTCCTCGGGAACGTCGCGGAATACCTCCTCGGTGTCGTCCATCGTGTCTGGCGGGTCGGTGAGAAGAGTCCGGATGTATGGAGCAGTCAATTCGAGCTATAGATAGTTGTTAGTTAATGCACTTTGTAGGTTGGAACTGGACGTACCTCGCTGAGCATGTAGATAACACCTGCGCAGAATCCCGTGTTGAGAGTCTCGAGAGCAACCTGGGTAAGTCTCTTGACAAAGGCCTTTACGCGCTCGATATTGACGTCGGCCTTGACGGCTTTGAACACGAGGTTGAGGTATAAAGCTTGTTTTGAAGACGAGATGACTCTAGGGTCCAACAAACTCTCGTACAGGGTGCGGTAGAATCTATCTGAATGGTTGTGGTTGACGCTCGCGATCTGGAAAAGGAACATGAGGGAGTGCACGCGGGCGTTGAAGTTGCCTGACCGCGCGACGTGGTAGAGCACCGAGAGGTGTTTTTGCAGAACAGCGTCGTCGAGGTCAGAGTAAGGGTACGCGCGGTTGAGGCCGGTGAGGATTGCGGAAATGAGACGCATGCTGGCTTCTTCGTGGGCCTCGGGACTGAGCTTGGTGGCCTTTTGAGTGAGCTTTGACGGGACGACTGGCTGGTCTGGTTTTTTGTTGCTTTTCCAACGGCCTTTCTTTTTGACTTTTTTCTCGGTCACGCCGGCGTCCTTGACTTTCTTGATCTCGGCCATGACTTGCTCAAAGAGGGTGAAGTAGAGGTTCATGAGGGTATTTGCGACGTCGGTGTCCTTGTTGAGCACGATGGTCTGGTTGAGCGTGATGATGCTGTAGTAGCGGGCGTGGTAGTCTGCGCCTGGTCTGAAGACAAGTTCGGAGACGGCGTTTGTGACGACGAGCTTCATGGCGGGATGGGCGTGTTCGAGGGACAGGACGAGATGCGATGCCTTTGAGGCGACGGTGCGGTCTGCATCGCCGAGCTTGTTGACGCCGAGACGCAGCAAGTTTGCCTCCTGCTCGGGCTTGTGCTGGAGAAGCGCAAAGATGTCGGAAAGCACGCTGCGCCGAATGTGGACGACGGTGTCGTGGGAGAGCGACTCGAGGAGCTGGACAAAGGAGAAGTAGAACTGCTTGAGCCAGTCCTCAAAGGCCCAGAGGACCATGTACTGCTTTGCGAGCCGGCGGGTTTTGCCGTCGAGCTTAGCCGCGGCGGGGACGTTTGTGGCGACGGCGTGGAGAAGCGCAAGAAGCGAGTCGTCGCGGTTGGCGAACCAGACGAGTTTGCGGGCGGGGAGGACGTTTCCGGCGGCGAAGAGATCGCGGAGGGCCTGGATGGCCTGGAGCGCGGCGGAGCGGTTTTTCTTCTTCGCGAGCGCGAGCACGGCGGAAAGCGCCTTGGTCGCGTGCAGCGGGCTCTCCTGGACGACGAGCGTCAGCGCCGACACGCGGTCGGAAAGCGTTCCTGCGCGCGTGATCTCCTGGAAAAACTGGCTCTGGCTCGATCCCGCTGCGCCGGCGCGCGACACGTACGCCTCGTTCTCGGTCTCGAGCGCGGCGACCGCGAGCTTCACGAGCTCGGCCTTCTGCTCGGCGGTGAGCGCGGGGGTCGCGGCGAAGTCTGCGGGAACGGAGAGCGGGTCGAGCAGGTCGTCGGCGTGCCAGGTCGACCCCGCGGGCACGAGCAGCGCGGCGGCGGCGGCGGAGGAGTTGCGAGGACGCTTCGGGCCGCGAACGGGCTTGTCGCCGCCACGTTTGCGCTTGGCAAAGGCGGGTTTGGCGGAGCTTGTGGAGCTCATGGTGGTGGAGAGGTGGAGAGGTGGTGGTGGTGGTGGTGGTGGTGGTGGAGGAGTGGAGGTGGTGAAGGGAGAGACAGACTGATATTTTTTTTCAGCTGTGAGTTGGGTGTGAGTGGTTTGTGAGTGAGTTGTGATCCGCGTAACCCTTACTCGAGGCTTCCCTTTGTCTTCCTCGATCATCCTCCGTCTATCGTTATCGTCACCTCCACCACCTTCACCAGCAGTCGAGTGGACTCCTGCTGCTCTTCTCTTCTCTTCTCTTCTCAGCAATGGCCCACCAGTCTCAAATCCTCGGCCACGCGCCCATCGCGGACCACTCGTTTTCCGCCGACCGCTCGCTGCTCGCCCTCGCGCGCGACATCTCCGTCGAGCTCTACGACGCCTCCGCCCCGGCCTACGCCAAACTCACCTCCCTCGACTCCCACGACAAAACCGTCACCGCCGTCGACATCGCGCCCCGCTCCGGCCGCATCCTCACCTGCTCCCAGGACCGGAACGCCCTCGTCTGGGAACCCGCCCCCGACGGCACCTTCAAGCCCACTCTCGTCCTGCTCCGCATCAACCGCGCGGCCACCTGCGCCCGCTGGTCCCCCGACGAGAACAAGTTCGCCGTCGGCTCCGGCGCCCGCGCCATCGCCGTCTGCTACTTTGAGCAGGAAAACGACTGGTGGGTCTCCCGCCACATCAAGAAGCCCATCCGCTCCACCATCCTCTCTGTCTCCTGGCACCCCAACTCCGTGCTCCTCGCCGCCGGCAGCACCGACTCCCACGCCCGCGTCTTCTCGGCCTTCGTCAAGGACGTCGACGCCCGCCCGGCGCCGACCCCCTGGGGCGAGCGCATCCCCTTCCAGACCCTCTGCGGCGACTTTGTCTCCCCCGCCGGCGGCTGGGTCCACGACGCCGCCTTCTCTCCCTCCGGCAACGCCCTCGCCTTTGCCTCCCACGACTCCTCCGTGACCGTCGTCTACCCGTCCGGCCCAGACCAGCCCCCGGCCGCCATCGTCAACATCAAGACCACCATGCTTCCCTTTGTCTCTCTCGTCTGGCTTTCCGAGCACGAGATCATTGCCGCGGGCTACGACTGCCATCCCGTCGTCTTTACCGGAACAGAGGACCAGGGCTGGAATCTCGACCACGCCGTCGACGATCCCGAGGCGTCCAAGAAGAACCAGGTCTCCAAGGAAAACACGGCCCTCAACATGTTTCGCCAGATGGATCTCAAGGGCACCACCACCACCCCGGAGGACTCGTCCTTGCCCACCATTCACCAGAACACAATCACGTATGTCTTTTTTTTTGTCATTCCTCCAGCACGCATCTACTGACCTACTGACTCTACAGCAAACTCCGCGCTTACGCCTCGTCCGGTGGCCGTGTTTCAAAGGTGTCGTCCACCGGTGTCGACGGCCGTGTCGTCATCTACAGCGTTTAGTTATAGTTATCTGTTTTATTACTATCAATACAGCCTATACTTTGATCCCTTTTGAACTCCAAACTGAAAGAAAAACACACTCGCTCACTCACTCTCTCGCTCACTGACGCGCGCTCTCCTTCGCCCGCTTCTCCTCCTTCCGCCTCTCCTTCTTCAATCTCTTTCTCTCCTCCTTGTCAATTCCACCGTTCGTAAGCTTCGCCGCCGGCGTCGCCGCATCTTGCACAACCACACCCGCGTCTGCATCCATATCCACATCCCCAGTCGTCGCCGCCGCTGTCGAGTCCTCAAGTTCCGCCTCAGCAAGCTTGCGTTTCCGCAACATGGGCGGCAGACCGAGTAAGTCGCGACTTATACGGCTGAGTTGCTGCACAACCGCATGGCTCAGCGAGCTAGCCGTGCCAGCAGTCTTTGCCGCCTCAGGCTCCTCGGGAACTTTGGCCGCCGCGGGATCGATGTACGCGGTATGCTGGGCCTGGATACTGCCCAGGAAAATCGAAAGCAGGTCCTGCGCCTCGGTGTTGGAAAGCTTGTGCAGTCCCGTGACCTGGATTACGGTCACGCCGGAGTCTGTTTGAGGGCGTCGCGACGCCATTTTTGCGGGCGTAGAGACGGTGGAGAGGTGTAGGGAGTAGAGGGGGTGGGATGGTGGGGTGGATTGATTGTAAAAGGCCCGGGTGGGAAGAAAAAAAATGGACGAGCGGCTCGCGGGGTTTGTGTTGTTTTGGCGGTGTCAGCACCGAGCCTGAATCGTCTCCCGATATGTTCTCTTCACGAAGCCTTTCTCGACTGTGTTCCTATCGAAGCCCCATCGACACACTCCACACAACAATGCAGGCGCTGTTCAGATCCCGCGGACTGCTTTCAGCGCGCTGTGCTGCTGCCGCTGTCGCAAAAGCCGCGACTCCCGCGCCGCGTGTGCCGCAGCAAGCCCGGTAAGTTCCACGAGACCCGCTCGGAAAAGACCAAGAAAACTGACGACTCCAAGGAACATGTCCTCTCTGTTGTCCTCCTCGCTGCTCCAGACGTCTCGCGCATCACTGCTCTCGCGCTCCGCTCGTGCGCTTCTCACCTCCTCCCCGCCCTCCGCATTCCCCGTCCTCTCTTCTTCCCCCACCACCCCCACTCCCACCTCCGCCGCCAGCCTCCTCCCCGCACCATCCGACCTCGACATCGCCCCCTGCTCCCAACAACGGCGCTGGAAAGCTCGCGGCAACACATACCAACCTCATACGTTCAAGCGCAAGCGGCATTTCGGATTTCTCAAGCGCGCGCGCTCCAAAAACGGACGAAGAATCCTCGCGCGCAGAAAGGCAAAGGGGCGGTGGTACCTCACGCATTAGTCTGCGTTTGTTGCTCTGTATATACACAAGTGTTTTTTTGATTAAATGTACTACTACTTCTTCTTCACTCCTAGCCATCACAGCTCCCGGTTCTCAACATTATACCTGTCCCCCATCTGCTTCAACAAATACGCGTCCGCAGCAAGTTGCGCCATCGTACTCACTTGCTCAGACAAGTACGTACAATCATTCGACAAGTAAAACTGCGAATCAAACGCGTCCCCGTAACTCATCGGTGCAAGCGCACGGTATAATCCCAACACATGACTCCCAATCAATCCCAGTTTCGGTGCTGCTCCTGATATCGGCGACGTTCGGTATACACTCGACAACTTCTCCGCATCGTCTTCCAACTCCTTAATCAACGCTAGTAGTTGGCCAGGAACACTTGTAACCACGTACGTCTCCGTCATTCCAAGCCCAGGCTCACTCTTCATCGTCGCCGTCGCCGTCGTCGTCGTCGTCGCGGGCTGCTTCCGAAGCTGCATCGGCGCACTCCGCGGCGCGTTCCCCCCTCCGCTCTTGGGTCGTATAACTGTAGCTCCCAGCCCGCCTCGCTTCCGTCCTCCGATTTTCTTGGCTGGTATCTGAATCCGTGGCTTGATTTCCTCCACTTCCTCCTCGTCGCCCCAATTCCAGTCGTCAAACGTCGAATCCGGTGAATCCGGCACTTTCGCCTTCTTCGTCACTGGCTCGGGCTCGCGTTCCGGCTCCAGCTCAGGCTCAGGCTCAGGCTCGGCAGTGTCGTCCACATCCACATCAAACGAACCCCACCCATCCTCGTCATCATCCTCATTCACATTCCCCACTGCAGATTCAGCTTTCTCAGCAGCCTGCTGCATCTCATCCTCACTCCACCCTTCACTCCAGTCATACCCTTCATCATCCACCTGATCCTGCTGCACAATCTCAATACTCCCCCTTGCCCGATTCCGTTCAACCGCGTCTTCCAACGCCTCAAACGTCACAAATCCACCTGTTTTCTCCACAATAATCCGCTCACTACTCTTCGCCGCATTCGCAACAATCTCTCGCGTACGAACAAGTATATCATCTTTTTTCTTCTTATACCATACACTCGCAACCCGCGAAAGCCAGTCTCGAAGATCCGTAGTGCCCCATTTTTGCTCAGTCAAAAACGCATCAAACGATTTGATCTTGTGCAATACTGGAGAAAACGAAGATAGTTGCGAAACATCAACCGTGAGTGCTTGTTGCAAATTCGTTTCCGTCAAATGCGACGTCATCACATGCCGCAATTCATGCGCAAGCGTCGTAGATATATCCTCTGGAAACATCCGATTCACAAACTTCACAAGCTCTTTTAACCCAGTAAGTACATCTGAAATACTTGACTTTGTCGACGGATCGACTGTTAGTCGGATCGCTGACTTTGTATCGCTATCGGTCACGGTCACGACAACATGCGCATCCGGATTAAGAATAGGAAGCAAGAAATGCTCGCGAATCCGACTCGTCAGTTGCTTGAGTTTGCCGGCTCGGTCGAATCGCTTTAAAGCTTCCGCAACTTCCGCAAGTGTCGCATTCATCCCGTCCATTTCTACCAACTCATTAGCCCATTGTCCATCCGCCTATGCAAAGAAATGACTCACCCATCGACTTGTACACCTCCAACTCCAAATCATCAGCGCTCAACCGTACAAGTTTCGACCACAACATATCAAGCAAATGAAAGATTTTCGAATCCAACGCATTCACTTCCTCCTTCACAGTCGCAAGTAACTTTGTCTTTTCCCACTCTGGGAAGCTCATAATCTTACTCTCAGCAGATTTCAACAACGGTACCGTCTGTACCAGCATTCCATTTTGAAAGCAAGATCGTAGCTCAATCAACGTCGCTTTAATCATCCATATCTGATTCAACGCATCAATATACCCTCGATTCATCGTATACCGTCTCGTGATCTCATCAAGCGTATCAGACATCTTGTAAATAACCTCATCCGCATTCTCCTGCTTCGCAGACTCCCTCTCAAGTTTCTCCACACTTTCCTCCGTCCTCTCAATCCTCCCCAACATCTCCTCACTCTCATTAATATACTCATCAAGCTCCCACCCATTCGTCATGCTAACCCCTTCAATCGTCTTCTTGATCTCACTTATCCGTTCCTCAAGTTTCTTCTGTATCTCCGCCGCAACTGCACCATCCGTAATCGCATACGCAGCTGCATTATCGTCACTCGGGAAAGTCCCGTGCTCAACGTACTGCAAAAACGAAGAAACTGCATTCGTGCGCGTCATCGCATCGTCAATCGTGGACGTCGTCGTCGTCACCGGCGCCGCTGTCGTCGTCATTGCGCGCAACTCGCTCCTTCACTCACACTACTAAAAACAAACAATTGACAGTTTCTGTACTCAGTATACTTGAATAACGCACTTGAATTCGCATTCGCGAGCCATCAATCTCGACCCGTCATACCCAGAACCAGGTACGTGGACACAGCCAGATCATCGTGATCCGCATCTGTAAATACCATACAAGTCAGCGCTTACGTACACATTTTCCCTTCACCTTCTCCCCCCTTCATTCTACAGATCGCAAGCTCTAATGCGTGACAGTATCGCACTTCAATTAAATATGTAGTTATGTATTCAATTAAATATGTAGTTATGTAGAAACCAGATTTGCTTAATCACTTTGTCTTTCTTTCACACGCCGTCTCATTGATTTGTAAGTATCAAACTATAGCATACCAATTCGATCTTCACGTTCACGCAACAACACCGTTTACTAATCTCACACACCCACACACACACACATCCGGCCGCTCGTTCACTGCACGCGTACATACACACAAAGACACATAAACACGCAAGAACGTACAAAGCACACCGTGTCGAATATCAAAGCACGGATCCGATGAAACCAAAAAAAAAAAAAAAACGAAAACAAAACAAAAACTAGACAAAGTAACAAAAGAATCGAAACAGTTTTTTTTAAGAAAAAAAAAAAACGAGGGGTCAAGATTACAGCGTATATCTTCAAAAACACAAAAAAAAACTAAAAAAGGAAAGCCTGGGTTATTAGTCAAATTGATTACTCCTGTATCGCTGCACCGTCTATGTTGTGGAAATCCAGAATCTCAGAGTACATCATGACCTTCCACGTGTCGACGGGCAGATCAGCGTCTATATAAAAGTCAGTGATGTCTAGGGATATCGGTTGTAAATAAAAAAAAAACATACCGTTAAACGACCAATCGAATCGCTCCTGCGCAACAGGCTCATCGGTCGGATCGTGATACGGCGCAAGATACTCATGGGCAAGTGCCTCGGCGGCAGTGATACGTTTGCGAGGATCAAACACCAGCATCTTCTCAAGCAAGTCGATCGCGAGTGGGTCTGCATTTTTGAATTTCTGTGAAAGTGGAATACGTTCACGTTTAGGTAGCGACTTGACGAAACGCAGTGTGTTCTCGCTGCAAATCGTGTGGATAACATCATCGGGTGGCGTGCCCAGCAGCTCTGTGATAATCGAAAACTGGTTCACGTGGTCCTTACCGGGGAACAATGGCTTGCCTTCAAGCATCTCGGCAAAAATGCAGCCCGCACTCCAGATGTCGACTTGAGTGTGTGCGCGTTAGCCCGCTGTGTCAACACATAGATTAAACTATTAACGTACCCTCAACATCGTACTTCTGCCATGTGAGCATGATCTCCGGCGCGCGGTAGTATCTAGTCGAAACATAGCCAGTCATCTGAGGATCTTGGATACGAGCAAGACCGAAATCGCAAATCTTCAGAGTGTTAGCCACAAGTCATGCGCAAACCACAACACAGGAAATACCTTCAAATCGCAGTTTTCGTTGACAAGAATGTTACTGGGTTTGAGATCGCGGTGAATAACGCCGGCGGAGTGCACGTATTTCAGACCACGGAGGATTTGGTAGAGAAAGTACTGGATGAATTGCTTTTCCAGCGGCCTGGACGTGAGGAGTCTGTGAAGGTCGGTGCCAAGGAGTTCGGTGACAAAGTAACTGTGGATTAGCCAACATGCATCGGAGCGGGGACGCAAGTACTCACATATCCTCAAGCGGAGAAATGAAGATATCGGAGAGGGAAATCACGTTCTCGTGGCGGAGATGCTTGAGCAGCTTGAGCTCGCGGTATGTTCGCTTCGAAAGCACGGGTGTGCTGAAGGGCTTCATGATTTTCTTGATCGCCACGGGCTGGCCTGTGAGTTGGTCGCGGGCAGAGCTGGTCGGTGTCAATAGTGGATGCTCTGTTCCGGAGAGGATTGGATACGTACCAAACAAGGCCGAATGCGCCCATGCCGACGGGGTTGAGATCAGCATACCTAGGGAGTCAGTCAGCATTGTCGATTGCGGGACAACGGAGGACGCACCTGCTGGTGATCTCGAAGGAGGTGCCAAAAATCTGGGTGCTGCGTGGTGTCAGTTGCTGAATTAAGCAAAATTGATCGAAGGTAGGGCTTGATATACCGGATGAAGTCGGCCATGGTGGATGATCGCCGGTGCAGGCGGAGCGGCGGAGCGGCGGGGCGAGGCGGAAGCAGAGGGGCCGGCGGCTGAGTGGACGCGCGAGTAAACAAAAACACGCGACGCGGAATCAACAAAAGAAAACTCCAGACGCGTCAGACAGGAGCAAAGCAGCTGTGAAAATAAAAACAGGAGCTGGTGGCTGGGGGAAAAGGAAGCGGTTCGGGGGGGGAGAAAACAAAGGTGGGGACGCTGTTAGGGCCAAAAGGCGTGAACACAGGGAAGTTCGCGGCTCGCTCGATTAAGCTGCGCCGAATTCGGCGGGCCCTAACCGGAAGACTGCAGCTTACTTACTGCAGTGAGAACTCTGCCCTGGGGCTTATTTGGTCTAGTATATCAGTTGTTTATATATCAAATCAATAAATGCCTGAAGATTAGTCTATATTGCTTATAAAGCTCTACTTTACTTCTAGTACATCTGCGCTGGCCTTTGCGGGTACGGTATCGAGCCAGTCGACTCTCAGCGTGTTAGTCAGCGCTCAGTCATCCGCGATAAACTCTCCAAGCCTGCGCTCCATCCGATCCCCGCTTATACCCTCTTTAACGCCTCCGCTGCTTCGTCCTTTTCCTCTCGCTCTGCTGTTCGTATTCGGGCCAATTGCGTTCTATTTAATAGCTTCAGTTTGGTACGTGTTTCTTCTATGTTTATGCGTTTTTTTTTTTCGGTCTGGCCTCGAGTCTTCTGCGGGTTGCTGTTCGCGCGCGCGCAAAAGATCTTCGGTTCGCGCTGTTGTCCTCGCGTCGGTCCCCACACTCCCCTGCGCGCTCTCCATCACACAGCCCCTCCAGAGTCTCGCGTTTTTTTTTTTTTGGCAGCAACTTAACACTAACTCTATAAGCACATGCACTGATACTCCGCGCCATGCAAAAATGAGCAAGTCCGTCATCCAATCGCCGGGTCTGATCGTGGGTGTCTGTGTCGTCGGCTTCCACCACACGCGGTATGTTGTCATCTATCCCATCGCTCGGCATCGCAATTTTAGTGTCCTAACTATCCAAAAAAGTGGCCCAGAGGTCGAGTATTGGATTGGCGAAAATGGCACCGATCAATCCGCAAGATGGCCAAATCTCCCTTTCCAGAGTCTGCCTGACGGCAGTCACTCGGTAAGCGTCTCCCTTATCCGAGCCCGCAACCCGCGACGCGTGTGCTAACCCCAACGCTCGCAGCACGAGGAGGACTACTCATACTTTACGCTTCTTGCCGAGCCGTGCGAAGGCGACGCATTAATCAAGCCAACAACTTACTTTGGCATCTCATGTAACCGGCAAATTCGAGCAACCGAGCTCGTCGTCAAATCCGCTGACGTGACCCGTTCAACCGTGCAAAAGTCTGTCGTCGTCGTCGCGCGGAAACCGATCTTTGGACCGATTCGTGAAAAACTCGCAGTCGTCACTCGCGCATACTTCTTACAAGCAAACTTCGAAGACCGCACAATCATTAATAACCTCTACGAAAACCTCGTTCAACTCTTCCAGTTCGGCGTCGGCGAGACCGATCTCTACAATGGCATGACCCTGCGGGAACTCGTCCACAGATTCAAGTGGCGGACGTTGATGCTTTTCAAGGCTCTTCTTCTCGAACCTCGCATCCTATTCTTTGGTTCAAACACTGAGCTTCTATGTTCTTCCCAGTTTTCCTTGGTTTCACTAATCCCAGGTCTCATCGAACACCTCGAAGACTCGGCAGCCCCCGGTCTCAGTACCTACGAGTCATCACTTAAAAAGTCAACAAGCCTACGAAGCAGCGACCGATCTTCTCTACTTGCGTTCATGGGTCTGCCGTTGCAAGTGTTTGGAAAGGGAGGCTTGTTTAACCCATATACTCCGTTACAGCAGCTCGAGACACTCACCCAAGCAGACACCCGGTTTTATCTAATTGGCAGTACAAACTCGCTCCTTCTTTCGCAAAAGCACAAGTTTGCAGACATCCTCGTCAACGTGGACGACAACACCATCGAGATTCTGAATCCGGACTTTGAAGCTCCGCTACACTTGACCACGTGCGATCGTAAATGGATCGACTCAATCACCCACGCTGTCAGCGAAACTTGGCTCGAAAGCGACGGATACACAGATTCCATGGTTTTTGCTGGAAGCGAAGATTACGTTCGCTGGCAATTCGAGGATTACATCATGGCGCTGCTGTCCTGCGTCAAATATGATCAATTCATAACCCGTTACGGGGGCCCGCCTCCGCCTGAGGCTCTTCTCCCCGCAATAGGTACGTACGTTGCATTTGCAAGATTCATCTAACAAGAGCAGAAGGGAATCCCGCGCTTGATTTCAATCTCGACTGGATCAACCGATGGAAAGGCACGAACAACTACCGCATTTTCCAGACCTTTACCGACGACGAGCTTTTCGACGTCGTCGAGCCCAAGCACGTGTCTACGGGCGGCATCTCGTTTGAAGATGTGCAGAAACGAGTTACACAGTACGCACTTCCTTTGCATGCGATATTCACGTCGTCCATATAGCGTGCGTGCGAGAATAAGAAAAAGAACAAAAGTTTTTCTAATTTGTTTGTTTTTTAAAATAGACAAATGCAGAATCTGGCGCCTGCTCGCGACGCGATTGCGAAAACTTTCACAAATGGATCGCAAAAAGTATCGACTGCGTTTGGAAACTTTTGGAACGAAATTGAAAATATGCGAGAAAAGGAACGACAGCGCCGCGAAACTCAGAAACGTAATCATCAGCATCAGCATCAACAGCACAACGACCAGAATATTCGGCAACAACAATCTACCTCCGAAGATAAATCCGCATCATCCCCTTCGCCGCCGTCATCCGAATCCCCTGCATCCACCATCTCGTCCCGCCGAACTCAGCATATCACAGTCTCGGATCCGTCGTATATCTCGTCGTGGAAATCATGGGCTGCAGATAAACGCAGACAAGCATTCCGATCAAGGTCAACCTCTGGTAATTCAGCTTCATCCTACGCAAGCTCACCTGATGTCGGTGCTACGTCTGCAGCATCCCCATCCACCCCGACAATCCCTACATTCGCCTCACTCTCGATAAAGTCCAAATCTCCGTCTCCCTCAGTCGCGTCGCCATCTTCAGTATCATCGGTATCCCCGGTAACTGTGCGCGAGAATAATATCGTATACCCCACTCTTGCTGCTGTTACTCCTGAAAAAGAAGACGTGGAGACTTTGGAAAGTGCGCCGGATAGTGAAGATGATCAAGTCAACGATGAAGACACGGTCGACAACGAAACAAACGAACCCATTAATGATGAAGATGACGATGATGACGCAAGTGATGATATGGGAGGGTACGTACCTATATCGAGCAGTGATATCAACCCATGGAAAAACTTGACTGCGGATAAATGAAGGGTTGAAAGGTGGTGTTTTGAAAAAGAGTCTTTTTTTTAATTACTTTTGCATTGGTGTTGTATTTCTTTTATATTTTATTACACATTAACGTATATATCATACATCTCAAAACTCCCGCTCGGGGGATGAAAATATATTCTCATTCAGATGCGTCACAGGCGGCGACTCAAGTGGCGAAGATGAGAACCGAGACTGAAACCCACTTTGCATCGTATTCTTTGGCGTCGACAGCACAGCCGCGCCGCCTCGATTCTCCTGACTTCGACCCGGCAACTGTACAGTTCGCTGTACGGTTCGCTTTCGAGACGGTGTAGCCTGTTTCGGCGTGGCTTGAATTCCCCAATTTTTGTTCAACACGCGATGAAGCAAGACATTGCGTTGTCCATTTGCTTCTGCTCCTGTATATGTCTGTGCAGTTGGACGTGTCGCGGATCCGACATATGGTGAAAATGGAGAGGATTCCGGAGTACGTAGAATTGATGCCGACTCCTCCTCTATCGTTGAATTTGCCGGTCGTGCAGCGTATCGTGGATGCGTTACTGGTGTGTGTGGTGCTGCTACTGTTGAAGTAGTAGACCGACGAGGCGGAGAAAGCGGGAGGTCTGTGTCGGAGTCATCTGCGGCGGTGATATGAATCGTTCCGGATCTGAGAGACGGAAGCGGTATGGAGTTTGTGGAGTCAAATGAGTTTTGCGTAGGTTGTTGCAACTCTGCACGCATCTCGTCGAATTGAGTTCGCATGTTTGCCCATTGCATCCCGTTTTGCTGTCGTGGTCGTGTTGTTGTAGTTGTGATTCGCGGAGTCGATTGGTCTTCAAGATCTAGATGATGCAGCGTTTGAATATCTTGAAGCAATCCGTTCTCAAACTCCATATCATCGTCATCATCCATCTTGTACTTTGAAAAGTCACGCGTGTACGTGTCTTCCACTACCGCTTTCGGCGCAGGTCTTTGCACAGACTGTTGTGGAACTCCATGCGCTGTATACATTTCCGATGTATCGTCAGATTCATCATATCGGCCCCGTTTCGGCATGTATGTCTCTGTAGGCTCAGTCGATAACGTCTCATTTTGCTGCTCTTGTGGTGCCTCGTTGTTATAGTCGTACTCCATGGTCGCAGAATACTCTACCGTCTGACTCGCCTCCTGCTCGCCTTGCGAAGTTTCAATGTTTAGCTCCTCGTAACCCGCTAGCGACACATTTGCACTCGACTCAAAAAACTCTTTCCAAAACTGCAAACAAACAGTCAGTCAGAGGACTTACACTTTTAAATACAAACACAACCCGGCACGCACCTTTGAAGACTGCCACACAGCGCGAGACTGCTGCGCATACTGCTCCACAATCGGTATAATAGACGACGTAATAACTCTATGCGACGCACTGAAATTCCGATCAATCTCCTGCAACGTCAACGTGATTGACTGTTCGATTTTCTCCAGTTCCTCCGTCAACGACCGCGGTGCCGATAACGCTGCTGTTGTCGCCGCCGCCGCCGCTGATGATGATGTTGCTTGTGATTGCTGCGTTGAGGTAGGAAGTGATGATCTCGGTACGGGTATTGAAGACGCAGTTACGTCGGCGTCAGAGGCGGTGTCCGCCGCGCTTGTGCGCCTGGGTCCACGAAGCGACGTGGTGTGTGTGGTGAGAGAACCTGGTTTACGCGCTGTTGACGCGCGTTGCGGAACAAGCGAGCCGCGCGTGTAGGCTATTGACGGGCGTGAGCTCTGATTGCGCCGACGAGAGTCGGCTGAGTTGGACATTGCTTATTGTTTGCTTTCACGGGGCGTGAATGAAAGAAGTACTGGAAAAGACGTGGTTACGAGAACTAAAGACGCGTTGTTGACGTTTTTCGAAAGTCGGGTTAGGGCAAACGCGTGATCAATGACGCGTAATTGAACGCCGCGGAGCGCGTCGCGGTCTCACACTGTAGAATCACGCTCTGAACGGCGGCGGAGACGCGATGACTATGGACAAAGTGGTTCACGAAGGCACGACGGCGGCATTGTCGACTGTTCATTTGATTTTATTTCCGGTTGCGCAAGAGCTGATTTCGAAAGCGCGGAAGCAGACGCTGAGGATACAGGATAAGGAGGGGGTGTTGGCGTATTTCAAACTCATTGCGACGGGCACGCGATGCTACGAAGCGGTACTACGTGAGCGGGTTCCTCCATATGTTGAGTGTCTTGCTGCGCTGTGGTATGCGGAAGTGGTTTACCAAGATGGGCGAGGACTTGAGGAGGCGGAGGAAGTGCTGAATAAAGGCGTTGCATTGGCCGGGCGGCAGAATCTTGTGGACCTCAAATTCACGATGCTACAGTTGACAGCGCGGATACTTGCACGCAAGAACGCGACTGCTGCACAGCGACTTTTGGCGAAATGCGTGGAGGAAGCCAGAACGACTCGAAATCAGTCCTGGGAGTTCTCGTTCACGTATCTAGCAGCGGTCATGTATCTCGGAGTCAACGACCATGCGAACGCGCTTAAGACGCTAAAAGGACTGTACTCGTGCTCGTCGAATGAAATGCGGGCACTTGCGCTTGCGACGTCGGCTTTGACGTCGTTGCGACAAGGTGGAGAAAGCGGGGTTACAGCGGCACACCAGTTTATCGAACGTGCTGCAAAGTACGAATCAGACTATGCGCGTGAGTACATTCCGCAACTAGGCGTGATGCGGATATATTACGATGTTTTGTGCGATATAAACTCGGGTGATTTCTCCAACGCAGAGAAAAAACTGCGTGCGTTGCATAGACTACTTGAGCAGCAGCAACGGGATCCAGCATCTTCATCTGGAAAATGGATTCGGTGGTCTGATGACGGAAGTTTCTACGTGATCTTGCCGGCAGCGGAGGGACAAGTTACGCTGCCGATTAAGTTCAGATGGTGGTCACAGTCGGAGATATATTTGGTTACGTATGTGCTGTTTGGGGTTCTGAATGTGCATCAGCTGCATGAAAAGAGACTCGCGTTGGTATACTTTAAAGAAGGATTGAAGATCATTGACAGTGAATGTACGTTTTGCTTTATGGAAAAATTTGGATCTCGCTAACATACAGTGTCACCAAATAACATGACGGACGCTCCAGAGCTTTCTCTTTCGAGTGCAATGGAGCGGCGAAACTTTTTCAAAACGATTGCGTTTTACATTCGCGCTTATACTTGTCTTGAACGGTTTACGCGCGGTGAGTGGGTTATGGCAGATATCGAGGCGCTTGCAAGCGGACTTGCGGAAGTCCCAGATTCAAGTGCTAGTGATTTGTTTGCGCTGGTTGTGTATCTATGTGGTCTGTATTTTCAGTCAACTGGTCGACTTCAGAGTGCGCTTGAAGCATTTGATATGTTGCAGAGTCATGCTACGCCAGGAAGTGATGTGCACTTGATGTCTGCGATCGCAATGATCATGATTTTCCGCGGAAGCGTATACAACGATACGAGCCGAGCAGAGGCGCTAATCCAAGCGACATCGCCGTTGATAACCGCATGCTCAAGCAAGTGTGTGAAGCTGGCGTGGGACACGATTGGGATTGTATGTGCGCAGTCATCTGGTGCGTCGCCTGAGCAGATGCAGGCGCAGCTTACACGGTTACTCAAATGTGCTCAGGAGACTGCGAATGCGCAGTTGACCACGATATTTTTGTACCTCGGAGCGCAAGTGTTTGCGAGTGTGGAGCAGAGGTCAAAGAGTGCACAAGCTGCGTTTTTTAATGCGAAACGAACAAGAGATGTGTTGTGGTGCTGGATTACTGGGACGACAGTTGCGCAGATGCTGGAGAGTGAAGGAAAGGATCTGAGTGCGCAGAAACAGAGAGAGGTTAATGGACAGATTGAAGGACTGTGGAAACTAAGGGTGGCTCTGTGAAGGAATGGGGAGAGGAGTTTGCTGAGCGGTGCTGCGATTGCGAAGGTCTAAGTAATTCATGGTACATTTTAATGTAGAATACAAAGGTAATATACACCCCAACCGAGAACGAAACGAAAACTAAAATAAAAGCACAAAGAAAAAGGATAGAAAGAAAGAAAAAAGTCTAGCCCAAACCGCCCCATGCTCCGCGGATTCGGCGCGCGAGCTGGATATCCTTCTGCATGATCGTCACACGCTTAGCGTGGATCGCACAGAGATTCGTGTCTTCAAACAAGTGTACTAGATACGCCTCCGCTGCTTCCTGAAGCGCGAGAATAGCGACGGATTGAAAGCGTACTGCTGACTGCGTGGGGGAGTCTGGTTCTCCGGACCAGTACTCGAGCGCGACTTCACGCACGAGACGCGCAAACGGAAGCTTGCGGATGAGGAGATCTGTGGATTTCTGGTACGCTCGAATTTCACGCAGCGCGACGGTGCCGGGGTGGTATCTGTGGGGCTTTTTGACGGGTATCGGATCACCCGCTGGTCAGGTATGTCAGCGTCCAGCCAGCACGACGAACAAAAGCAAGTGCTTTCAAAAGGGACAATGAAACTCACCTTGTCCGGCGTCGCTCTTTCGTTTTCGACTAGGTCCAGGAAGAGTCTTTTCGCTTGTACTCCGCGCAGTCACGGCTTTCGCAACTGTCTTTGCCGAGCGCCGCGAGGTTGACGCGACTGCGACTGCGACTGCGGGCTGTCGTTTTGGAGGCATTTTCTTTGGGAGGGGTGTTGTGGGTCAAGCAGAGAAAGAAGTCCGCGTTGAACGGAGCGTGTTCAGCGAGCCGGCATCCACGCGCGCGCGAGGAAAGCAGCCGGAGTTGGTCAGTCAAAAGCCACCAATGATATACGCCAGCAGCAGCAGCAGCAGCAGCAGGAGACACGAATCCAAACAGAGAAGGTGTCGAGCTTCCTGAGCCGGCCGTGAAGACGCGCCCGCAGACGCGGGGCTGGGTTTCGCGGCGGCCTGTTTTTGTGCCCGGATGTAAGTGTTTCGTGCACTTTGGTTGCCACGACAACCATGTCAGCGGTACCTGTGGGGCTCGTGCTGCGGGGTTTGAGGTGTCACTTTGTGAGAGCGAGCACGGAACACCCTGCGCGGTCGACTTGTCCGGCTCGTCTCGGCTGCTGGCGGCGAGTTTTTGGCGACTGGGCCGACGGAGCGGTTTGGAGCGAAGAAGACTCGGCGTTAAGTATAACACAAATCTGTGCAATATCGCGTGCTGCGCTTATCGACTTCTCGGCGCCGGCGCAGTGTTTAAACTTAATTCGCCTGCGCCGCGCTCCACTTCTCGACGCTTCCCCTCCCCCTCCTCCTTTTCTCCTCCTTCTCCCCCCCATTTGCCCTCTAAACACCCTCCAAGCACCTCAATTGCCTCACGATGCCGCCCCGCATCAACCGCAATGGCGAGGCCCAGGCGCCCGCGCGCATGAGCTGGATCAAGTCCATCGTGCTCATGCTCGCCATGCAGTACTTCTCCAGTACGTTCGTCCTCCCCCGAGACGAGCCCCACCAGCTAACACCGTTTCTTCTCCAGGCAAAGTCATGTCCACCGTCCTGCCGAAACTTGCAGATACCCTTATGTCGTACACAAACTCCACTGCCTCGGCCACAGACTCTGTCGCCGCCGAAACCGACGTCGCTACAGCGACCACCACCGCCGCAGTGGCGGAGCCAACCGTCAAGGAACGCTCGCCCGTGCCTATCATCATCAGCCCGCTTTGGGAAGACGGAACTCAGTACGAGCTCCGATTCTTCCTTTCCGACCATCCTCTCTTTGATAAGTTTGGCTTTGTCGAGCCTCTCGTTGAAGCCACCGATGTCATCTACGGCGACTCGAAGCGGTCCTTTACTGGCTCATCTGTCATTCAGATGTCCCCTGTAAGTACTTTTTCCCAATACAGTGAAGCTGGGCTTACAGTTAGGCCATGAGCGTCAACGGCTCGCTGTTTGCTCATATCTACGCCTCGCTTCCAGGCGCCGAGTACCGTCCAAACGCGCCCGATTACGACACAGACAAGGCTTTCTCTCTTCACTTTCGTCTTTCCGAGTATCTTCCTAAGCGTCGCGAGCACAAAGCAAAGCATCTTCTAGGTGGCGACGATGAAGATACTTCATCTGATCCTGATGTCCCAGACGTCGAGGCTGGTACCCTTGTGCCGTACTTTTACCCTAATGTCACCATTAATCTCGTCACGCATTCCGGTTCAATCAACTATGTGCAAATGCAGCCTCCAGTCAGACAATGGGTCATGCTTGAGGCGACTGATCGGCGAAACGAGACAGACCCTAATTTGGGCTGGTACTACCCATTGATGTGGCACAACACTTTCTGGCAACTGCACTCCCAGATGGTCGAGCTCAACGCCACCGTCAAGGAGCTCCCTGTGACTGTCACCTTCACACCCCAACGATTCTGGAAGTTCCAGCTCCAGGCTTCTGTAGATGCTGGATTCAAACAGCAGGCTCAACAGTCGGGAGGCAAAGGTCCTGGAAATGAGGTTGAGGAGTTCAAGCGTGTGCTCTTGGAGACTAACATCTACCTTCTCTTGATCACTGTTGCCGTGTCGGTTCTCCACATGTTGTTTGAGATGCTTGCGTTCAAGAATGATATTTCGCACTGGAAGAATAAGAAGAACAACGTTGGTGTGTCTGTTCGGTCAATCGTTGCCAACGTCGTCATGCAGACTATCATCTTCTTATACCTCATGGACAATAACGATAACACTAGCTGGATGATCATGTTTAGCCAGGGCTCTGGTATCGTTGTTGAAGCGTGGAAAATCACCAAGGCCGTCGACATCAAAATCGAGCCGTGGACTAACGGTCTTCTTCCATACAAGCTTGTTTTTGCCGACAAGCAAGATCTTACCGAGACCGAGAAAAAGACTCAAGAGTACGACTCGATCGCGTTCAAGTACCTGTACATTGCCGCCGTTCCATTGTTGCTCGCATACGCCATTTGGTCACTTATCTACGAAACTCACAAGTCATGGTACTCCTTCGTGATCACCACTCTCGTCGGATCAGTATATGCCTACGGGTTCCTGATGCTCGTCCCAAGTATCTACATCAACTACCGCCTTAAATCCGTCGCACACATGCCTCGTCGCGCCATGATTTACAAATTCCTCAACACTTTTATCGACGACTTGTTTGCATTCGTCGTCAAAATGCCAATCCTGCACCGTCTTGCTACACTCCGTGATGACGTTATCTTCATCATCTACATTTACCAAACTTGGTTGTACCGCGTTGATCCTTCTCGTATTAACGAGTTTGGACAGTCGGCCGAGGAACCTGAAGGTGAGAAGAAGGACGAGAATACGTCTAAGGAGCCCGAGGCCGAGGCCGAGGCGGAAACTAAGGGAATCGAGACAGTGCCCGCGGGTGCGACTACCTCTGCTGAGCCAATTGTTTCAGATACCACGACGAAGCGAAAGTAGATCTGACTCTGGCGCAGGTAGATGTGTATAGATCAACGAATACGTTCCTAATGTAATATGTTTTTACTTTACCTCACTGAAACAAGGAGGACTTTTTCTCCAAGAGACTGTATGTATTAAGCCTGCTACACAGGTTCGTAAAGGGTATCAAGCGCCATGGTGACGAATCCAATGGTATCGAATAGCACATTTAACTCCAAAACTCATGGGTATCGAGTCCGATCGCAGTGAAAAAATTATTAGCCAAACGCATATCCGCCAGGTTATCCCGCGGAAACAGGCCATCAAGGTATCCCTCTAGAGCTGGTCTCTGAAACGCTTCACGCATTTTCTTCAAACCTATATCATTTACCATGCTTTGAAACAGCGTTGTCAAAAAGATAAGTGAAAACTCATTGACTTCTCTCTCGTTCAAGTGGACGCAAGCGAAAACTCTCCATGAAAGAGCGCCGGAAGTGAGACAATATGCAAACAGTTTCGCAATGTTATGAATTTTCGGTGCATCATAGCGTTGAATAGTGACGTAGTGTGCCTCAAAGGCTTGTTCAAGTGTCTCGGACCATTTCCGATCAATTAAACAGAATCGCTTGATGACAAGACTGTAGAAATTGCGAAATACCTCTTCTTGTAAACATGAGTCGATAAGCATGCTTATCAGCTCGCCTTCCTGACCGGGATCAAGAGGAATACTAAGAAGTTCGTCGTAACATTCTTCGGAATGGTTCTTCGTCGACTGAATGGTGATATAGATTTTACGTCTCAAATCCACCACACCGCTGTTCGTCATCTCTCGAAACTCCAGCAAATTTCTCGCTCCCGTCAAATCCTCAAGAGTGACTTCGGGTGTGCCTTCTCCGCTGCTGGAACTAACAGTATCATAGTTCTCGCCCAGAATCTCATAGCTAATCGCTCGATACTTTGCCTCATTCTCTTCATAATTGGAATCAAACTTGAAATCATTCAGCGTATCGTCGTCTCCCGCTTGAATGTCAAGTCTGACCACATGAGTTTTCTGATCCTTATCCTCAACCAGATCAAGCTCCTCCATTCTGGTAGCATGTGCCACATAATCATTGTCCCGAACAAAAAGCAGATTCTCAATCATGTGTTGTGTTCGTATCGGTACCAATTCGCCAAGCAGGATCTCTTGAAATCGTTCATACACAAGCTTTGTGGCTTTTGGTGACGTTTTCTCAAGACACGCGCCGGCTTCAAGCATGAAACCCACCGCAATCTCAACCCAGTCAGGTGTTGACCTCTCCAGCAAAAGCGCAAGTATTTGCAAGCCGACGATCGAATCAGTCACTTTATAATTGTACAAATGTGCGAGGAAAATTGCGCTTTTCGCACATACGGGTTTACTCCGTGTGAGAGCTTTTCGAAACTGAAAAACCAATCGCTTGATCAAAAGATTGCCTATTTGCGGCGACTTGGAGTTTATCACAGCTAAAAGTGCAGCAAAGACTGGCGTGAAAGATGAACTCGCTATCTGAGCGCGCATTAGACTTTGCGCAAAGATACCGCGTCCACGCATGAGACTCAGCCGGAAAAGATGTCGAGCAGTACTTTGAACGTTTGATTCGTCAACTTTGTTCACAAGATCTTCAATTCTCGTTTTAAGATCCTCCCATGTTTGCCTCTGATACTCTTCTGAACCTTTGCCATCTGTAAACTGGGCTCGAAAGGCATGCAAATGTGTAGGCGACACATGTGTGTCACAACACTGTAGATCTGACAAGCACTCATGCTGCTCTTCTTCAATCTCGTTCGCCATTCTTTAGATCGCTGCTTCATTGGATCTGTCAAAGGCGGCTTGATCTCGCATTGTGATCGGCCTGCGCATGAACTGGCGGGGCTGTAGCGCACAATATAAGCTCTAGTAAACATTGGCCCTTGTACTGTGATTGTGCGGGGCTTCAGTGTTCACACACCCCGCGACACCTTTTGGGGGAGGAGCGAGAGAATTATCTCTTATATGCTGATATATTGGGCTCCAATGTACTGTTTATTGCAGAGTTGAAACCCTGTATCTCATGCAGAACAAGATTGGCAAATCTGCGGCAAAAACTGAAAGCGACGAAAGAAGAACTCACTAAGTGTGATATTGACGCAGTAGAGGCGGTGACTGAGAGCAAAACTGTGGAGTTTTTTCAGACTCGCTCGGCCGTAGATTCATAAAACAAATGACAGTGGAGATTGTTTGAATAGTGGATATTACACAATCAACTCGCGATGTGTACCGCAATGAGAAACGCCAAAGCCTCTGATTGTGTCACGAGTAATCTGGGCAAATCGCGAGTTCTGGAAATCGCAGATCTTCAGAACAGTCTGCATTTATGCATTGTGAATGTCTTCAAGACTGCTCTCGATGTATGTGAAAAACTCTGTGTTGTGGGATAGTCTATATGACCGTTGCTTAATCTGTGTCTCGCGCCGTCATTTTCGATCGTAGCACTTGTGTTTCTTCCCCTTGTCAATCGCGCAGGCGCAAAATATCTCGGGCACGATGGCCGTATCCGTGCATCTCTCTTTTTCTGTTCGTTATCAGTGTAGAGTATACGGTTGTGGAGCAGAGGGAAGCAGAGCTGTGCTTTTTTCTGCGCATGCTCGCGTGTGTAGTGAAGCTGAGCCGCGCACACAAAGCCTGATGCCGTGCGTACGCGCTCCACGCGCGTTTGTGCTCCTTGCACCTCTCCCATGCTCTCCACCCTCCATTCCTCTCCACCGTCTTTTGTTACTACTTTCCACTGGCCACTCTTGCTACGGGCTTCTTGTCGTCATGGCTTCGCGCAAGTTCAGCGACAGCTTCTGGTCGCCTGACTACCTGACGGGTGCGTACACGTTCGCGCGTCCGACGCGTTTCATTGCTAACCCATCTATTCTGCAGGCGTCGAGGCTCTTCATGCAAAGATGTACCAGGGTTTTCAAGAGAACGCTCAGCTTCTTAACATGCTGAACGCAGTCAAAGAGCTCGAGGAGAATCGCGTAATTGCTTTGCGTAACGTCACATCAAAGTACGGGGTTAAGAGCAAAAATAGCGCGCCGCTCACACCAACTGATTCTCAAGTCTCTGCGCAATCACTCGACGCTTCCGACGGCGAGCGCCGATTGGCTCCGACGATTCGACGCGCGGTGGAAAGTGTTATGCGTACGCGCGAAACAAATGACACAGACGCTGGATTTGCGAAAGATGAAGGCGCGACTCTGCGAAAGGCCTACGACAGTATTGTGTCGGACTTTGAATTGCACGGCGAAGCCCACATGAAGACTGCGCAGGCGCTCCACGATATGGTGCTCAAGCCATTTCTTACGTATGCGAGAACTCACCAGGCACGTGTTGATGAATCCCATGATTACGTTGTGGAATCGATCAGCAAACACAACATTGCGGTATCGAAAACCGCGTCTGCTCACGCTTATTACATGAAAACGGCGGATCTTTTAATGAACTTTAAGCCTGAACCAGAGACACAACCGCCAGCTGAGCAAACCATTACACCTAGCGCCGATGAAGTCCCAGAAGAGACTGAAAAAGAACCAACAGTGACTGTTTACGATATCGGTCCTATTGAGTATGAAGAGCCCAAGCTGGGCGCGCTTTTGGCACGCATGATGCGTGAGGTGCCGTTACATGAGGAAAAGTCCTTTTTCGGCAAGTACAAGTACACTTCAGGTTCTGAAATTGCGCATTGGATTAAGATCGAAACCAATCTGCAGCTCGACAAAGAAATCGAAGAGTATGGCCAAGCGCTTGTCGACTACGGTTTCATATCTTCCAGAGAGATTTTGACCAAGGAGTTTGTGCCCAGTTCGCGCAAAAAGTACTCTTTTGAGCAGCCGGCAGTCGCTTTGGCGAATGCATCGTCTGGAAACTCTGGAGCTCCACTGAGTGCAAGTACTACTGGTGGCACCGCTGGTAGTCGTCTGTACAGCATCATCAAACGCGGAACTATGACTGGACAGCCCGAGGAGGTTTCACACGAGAGTCTTGTTCAAGAAGAGAAAAAAGCGCGTGAAGCGTACAAAAATGCTGTGAAGCTGCAGGATGAGTCGCGGTGCCGACTAGAGGAAAAGATTGATACTCATTTTGAGCTTATGGAGAAATTGTCGCTGGATCGTCTGAAAACCATAAAACATACGCTAGACATGTTTGCGACTGCTATTGGAAACAGCGTTCCTTTCTTGCAGAACCTCGTTGACAAAATGATGGTGCTTCACGAGTCGATCAATCCGGGGACAGATGTTCGGTATATAATCAATCAAAGAAGCACGGGACCACGCATTCCATATGTGAATACGTACCGAAAAGAAGGTCGGCTGGATCCACTGCAATCGTTTGGCATCTCGCTTGCAGAAACAAAGATGCAAGAGGCTTCGCAGAACAATGGCACACCGTTGGCGATGCCTAGCGTTGTGCGTGCACTTCTCAGATATCTTCATCTGAAGAGTGGTATTCTCATCAAAGATAACTTGAAAGAGGAACTGGTTTTAGTTTGGATACAGCGTGCGCCACTGTATCAAGTCAACGCCGTGCGCAGAAAACTCAACACGGGCATGTTGATCAGAGTTGACAATGATAGCCAATTAAAGGAGATTGAGCAGATGTTGGATGAGTTTCCGCTTGTTGCCGTTACAGGTGTGCTTAAAGAGTACTTCCTTGAATTACCGGAGCCTTTGATCAAGTCTTCTTTGTACAGCTCTCTGCGGAAGTATTACGCAGACAGGGCTGAGAAGTCTGACTCTATTGATCCTGACGAACTTAAGAACACGCTTACGCCGGTACTCAAACTGCTAAGCACTATGGATGCAAGCAATCTTCTCGTGTTTTCGCAACTGATGAGGAACGTGAGCCATTTCATGACATTAGCAGAAGCTGATTCGGAAATCAAAAAGTCGGTGGCTCAGGAACTTGCACCGTTTCTTATTCGTTCTTCGCGTCATAATGAAAGCGCGCAGTCCGTGAGCTTTGACGACCACTTTGGATATCTTCTCCTACTCGACATGCTTAATCACATTGAGTTTATGTATCAAGAGATTAGGAGTATGGTGCAGTCAGCACAAGAGCAGGAGCTGGCAGATAAGCTTCGCCTGCAAGCGGACAAGCTTCGCATGGAGCGAATGCGTCAACGCACTAATTCGCCAGTGGCATCACCTGATAGATTGTCTGCGACCACATCCGATGGTCATAGAAAACAAAAAAGCTTACAGATCATTATGACTCCATCGTCGCGACGAGCATCCGTCAGCGGGCTATCTGCAGCCGGGTCGCTCAATGGAAGTCCCAGTCGTTCAAGGCAAAACAGTCCCGAAGAACTCGATACAGGAGTGGAGCTTGAGGACGGACCCGTGATTAGCGGTGACGAAAGGGACGATCTTAGCCCCGGGGCTGCCGATGGAGAGGATGGAAATCGACGACGAAGCCTCATGCATCAGCCTGATCGTACGCTCGTGAGCGAGGAGCCCAACGGCGCTGAGATTAATGATGGTGCTGATGACAGCGAGCCTGAGGGACATCAAGTTCAAGCGAATCAAAACCGGTTTCACGGAGTTACATTGATTGCAGCAGGCGAAGGTGTTGATCAAGAGTGATATATATGATTTATTTGGCATCTCCTGTTTCATGAATTTTGATTACGTAGTCTTTTTTGAATTGAATCGAGGCGAATGCTATCTTCTTGCATAGTGTGATGGTAAGCAGACGGCACAAATGCTTGTTTTCTTCGTACTCGTAATTTACGGCTGCTCGTGGCAAACTCCTGGAGTATTTTCCAGATGCAAAGTCCAGGAGCCCGTGCCGAAATTGTATCGCGGGGTATTTTCGCGCCTCGTGATACGAAACCTGACGCTGACCGAGCATGGTCTATTGTGTACGGCTCAATTGAGTCAAGCGCGCCGCTAATTATCTCGCAGCTCGTCAATAAGTGGATACGTGCTGACTGCTGACGCTTTTATCAGAAAACACACGCGCATCGTGATAAAATGTCGCGTGTTTATAG
The DNA here is from genome assembly GCA_030705025.1 of Myxozyma udenii. NCBI lineage: Eukaryota > Fungi > Ascomycota > Lipomycetes > Lipomycetales > Lipomycetaceae > Myxozyma > Myxozyma udenii. The sequence goes on from JANIWG010000012.1 coordinate 67,295, forward strand.
TATTCAATATATCAAAACTGCGAAAGTGGCGCGATGCGGAGAAATGTAAATAACGTCGGCGCGCGTCCAATGCGCGAGAGCGCGTTGCTCATCTTCGTGTTCGGCGTAGTGTTCGGCTTCGTTTTCGGGAAGTGGCGCGACCCGAGCTCGGACTCGTATCAGGTGGTTTTGACTTTTGCGTGCGAGTCAATATACCAGCTGAACCGCCCGACTCTTCGCCTCCTCGACGCCTCCTCCTTCTCCACTTTCCTTTCTTCTCTTCGTCCAGTCCGCCCCCATTTCTCCTCCTCCTCCTCCGTCTCCTCCTCTCTCATTCACGCAATGGGTCTTCTTGGTTTGGCGCTGCAAAACCTCCCGTCCGCTCGCGTGCTCTTCGCAGGCGCGGCCGTCGCGTTCGTGCTCGCAATCGTGCTCAACGCGTTGCGCCAGGTCCTCTTTCGCAACCCGCACCGTCCGCCACTCGTGTTTCACTGGATTCCGATTCTCGGCTCTGCGGTCGTCTACGGCATGGATCCGTACAAATTCTTTGAGGACAATCGCCGCAAGTTTGGCGACGTCTTTGCGTTCGTAATGCTCGGTCGTACTATCACCGTCGCCCTGGGCCCCGCGGGCAACGACCTCGTCCTTAACGCGAAGCATTCCGTCGTCAACGCAGAGGACATTTATCAGAACGTCACTGCGCCTGTTTTTGGCGAAGGTGTTGTTTATGATTGCCCCAACGCGCGTCTCATGGAGCAGAAGAAGTTTGGCAAGGACGCGCTTACGGGCGTCGCGTTCCGCTCTTACGTCCCTATGATCATCGACGAAATTCGCAAGTTCTGGCTCCGTTCTCCTGAGTTCCTCGGTGGTGTCGCAGACCGCAAATCGGGCAAGACTCACCTCATGTCAGCTATGCCGCAGCTCACTATTTTCACCGCGTCGCGCTCGCTCCAGGGAGAAGAGGTTCGCGCAAAGTTCGACGAGTCGTTCGCTGACCTCTATCATGACCTTGACCGTGGCTTCACCCCTCTGCACTTTGTTTTCCCTCACATCCCCATTCCAGCCACTTTCCGCCGCGACGCTGCGCAAAAGAAGGTCTCTGACACGTACATGGTAGTCATTCAGCAGCGCCGTCGCGAAGGCAAGTACGATTCATTCGACCTCATCAATACTTATATCAAGAATGGGGTCTACAAGGATGGCGTGCGAATGACCGATCGCGAGATCGCAAACATGCAGATTGCTGTGCTCATGGCCGGACAGCATACCTCTGCTGCTACCTCCACGTGGGCTCTGCTCCACATCGCTGCCGACGCTAAGCTCCAGGAGGAGCTCTACCAGGAGCAGGTTTCCGTTTGCGGCCCTGAGCTCCGTGACCCTACCTACGACGATTTTGCCAACATGCCTAAGCTTTCCAACACCATTCGTGAGACTCTGCGCCTGCACCCGCCACTCCACTCGCTTATGCGTCAAGTTCGCCAAGACCTCCCCATCGACGGCACGCCCTACGTTGTTCCCGCCAACACGGTCATTCTGGCCGCGCCTGGTGTCCCCATGATTGACGAGCAGTACTTCAAGGACCCCATGGATTTCAACCCCGACCGCTGGCTCGAGGCCAAGAACATTGTCAACCTCGACGACGATGCTAACGCCAACACCATCTCCAAGGGCGCACGCTCGCCATACCTTCCCTTCGGCGCCGGTCGCCATCGTTGCATCGGTGAACAGTTTGCATACATGCAGCTTGGCACGATCTTGTCCATGTTTGTCCGTGAATACGTGTTCTCGATGCCTAACGGTCTTGGTGTGCCAAAGCCGGATTACTCTAGCATGGTCACGCTTCCAAGTGAGCCGACGAACATTCTTTGGACCCGCCGTGAAAAAAAGTAGACTAGGCATCTTAGACGATTGCTTGCCTTTGTACCTTGTAAAATACTCTAATTCTTTAATTTGCACCTTCAGTTTTTGTATGTATGTACTTTATGTAGCTACCGCTAATGAAATTTCCTTGCGATGATACAAATATCTTGGTCCGCCTTATGTGTGAAGTTGCATACACACGAACCCCAAAACGTGTAAGCAGAAACCGCGACTCCCATCTCAAAGATGAATTTCTCACGAAATCTGAGATTGATCTCGAGCTTGGAACAGTACATGAGAGTGGGAAAAAGATACAAGAGAAAACTTTTGTTACGGTAAAATAGAAGAGGAGTTTGGCGTATTATTGATTTCAAAGACGCAAAGAAAAAGTCGGATTGTTGGCGACACGATTCAGTTGTGTTGACGTGTTGCTCCAGCTGAACAACGCTTAGTTCAATCTCACATTCCATATACACGATGGACTCAAATTCACGATTCAGACCACCACCGCCTCCAGGATTTCCCGGCGGTGCACCAGGAACCATGCCACCAGGATTCCAGCCACCTCCACCACCTGGTGCACCTGGAGCGTCGGCTGTTGCAGTTGCACCCATCAGCTCGCGGTCAAATCGACGCGTACCGCCGCCACCCCCACCATCGGCAGCAACAAAGGGGCGGAAAGGGTACACAGGAAACGAGTTTGGTGTGCCTGCGCAGTATGGAACGCCGTCGCAAACTCTGTATATCAACAATCTGAATGACAAGATACGGAAAGAAGGTGTGTTCTACTTTGATATCTGGGCGTGCAGCAGTGGACTGACTGACTTGTTGGTAGAACTCAAATTATGCTTGTACATGCTGTTTATAACATACGGGAGAGTGTTGGACATTGTTGCGGTGAAGACGCCGAAAATGAGGGGGCAAGCGCATGTGGTGTTTAGTGATGTGCAGAGCGCGACACAGGCATTGATGGCGCTGCAAGACACAGAGTTTTTGGGAAAGCCAATGGTGAGTTTGTTTGTTCTCATTCTACTACGCGAGTAAACGCTGACAGGTAGTAGAAAATTGCATTTGCAAAGGGGAAGTCAGACGCGGTCGCTAAACTCGACGGCACATTTAGACTTAACGCGCGAGAATCTGACCTACCGCGGTACGAGGAACCAAAAGGAGTAAAACGGGTGCGCGAGCAGGACGACGAGGACGATGACGAGTAGATTGTACGATATTATTTGCAATGTATTGGATGGACTATCAGCCACGTAAGCCAACACCGAGAATGGATGATACCAAGCCAAACCACAACGGGAGATAATTCTGCAATGGTATCTTTCCAAACTCACGCATCGCGTCGGCGGTGCGGCACGGATGGACGAAAAACGCGGGGGTACCGTACAGTAAATGCTCGCCTTGGGATAGCGGCGAGGAGTCGCTACTGGTGATTACCTTGTATCTGAGCAGCTCATCGAGCGTCGTGAGTGGAAGAGTAGCATCGTCTGGAGTCCGTCGCACGCTGGTAAAGTAGAGAACAGGAAGGGCGTAAGCTGGTGAAAGCACAATGTGCGCGGTTGTTGTGGTCATTGTCGCTTCGCTTGGTGCTGACTCCTCGTCATCGTAGATCTGAAGAGGCTCCGGCACAAATTGATAAACACCGTCGATCAGCGCCACGTATCTGGAAACTGTAAACTCCACGGCCACATTGTCATTCTGGTGATGAGATCAGTATGGAGTTGAAGACAAGGACACCGGCACTCACTGCACGGATCAACCGCGAAGAAAGCTGTGCGCGATGTAGCAGGGGCACTAGCAGAGCACACGCCTGTTCATACTCATCCTTGCAGATAAAAGGCAAGTCGCGCAGCACATGGTCGCTCATTTGCTGCTCGCTTGCGATCTGCTCTGCTCAAGAGAGAGAACATATCGAGTCTGGGATATGTCGAGATGTGCGGCGCGGGATTAGGGCATCGTCAGCGTGGACGTGGACCTGTGTGGAACAAACCTCGAACCAAGAGCCCAACTCGTGCGCGACTGACCCGATTTCCTGTTCTTGATCCGTCGTTCTGTCCCTATCTTTTTTTTTGTTCGTTGAGTGTTATCAGATTGTATTGCTCTAAGCGTGTGAAGACACACGTGTTTTGATTATCGAAAATGGTGCGTGACGCGGATTCGCGATTCGGCGACTACAGATCGGACTCACACTAACTCGGCTCAGTTTCGCAATTCGTATGATAATGACTCCATCACATACTCGCCGACCGGCCGTCTGTTCCAGGTATGCTCATCGCTTGCGACTACATGCTAAATAAGCTGCTAACGCGACAAGGTGGAATACGCGCTTGAGGCAATCAAGCAGGGAAGTGCTGCCGTCGGTCTGGTAAGCAAGACCCACGCTGTTGTCGTTGCACTAAAGGTACGCAATTATTCGATCTCACTCAAAGTGAATGAATTTCGCTAATCGAGATTCAGCGAAATGCGGAAGAACTTGGATCGTATCAGAAGAAAATCTTGCGGATTGACGATCACCTCGGTATCGCGCTTGCGGGTCTCGCTCCTGACGCGCGTGTACTTTCCAACTTCATGCGACAACAGGCAATGACCTCGCGAATGATTTACAACCGCCCGATCCCTATATCGCGAGTGGTTGGTGAAATTGGTGATAAAGCCCAGAAGAACACGCAAACTTACGGTCGCCGTCCATACGGTGTCGGACTTTTGGTTGTCGGCTATGACGAAACTGGACCTCACTTGTTTGAGTTCCTCCCTAGCGGCACCGTGCTTGAGTACTACGGCGCTGCCATCGGCGCAAGATCCCAGTCTGCTCGTACGTATCTTGAGCGGAACCAGGCAGAGTTTGTCGATGCCACTGCAGAGGAATTGGTGTTGCACGGTCTGCGCGCGCTGCGGGATACGCTTGCACAGGATAAGGAACTGCTGGTTGAGAACACAAGCATAGGAATTGTGGGCGTTGATATGAACTTCCGGCTGTTTGATAATGAGGATGTCAAGGAATGGCTTGATAAGCTGGGTGATGTTGGAAGCACGCGAGGCCGTCGCGACGCACCAGAGGAACCTGCTGCCGCACCGGAGCCCGAAGCGGCTCCCGAGGAGGCTGAAGGTGGCGAGCCGATTGAGACGGATTAGAGTGTAAATGTATTTAGTATTTTAATCATGGATTGCGCACATTGATCAGTGGATACTATAGGTGTATGCAGCGCACACACATACGCACACGGAAGCAAAATGTAGGCGTACCTTATCTATACTTCCTCCTCACTTGTATCCCTTTGTAGAGCTGAAACTAACTTGATTAGACTACACTTATATACGCCATACTCCGGTGTAGCTATGTATATTGTTGGTAAACTAACTAATGACACCATACCCAAATACAGCGCGTCCTGCCAAAACATTGGCTGTTCGATGAGAGATACCCACACATGAGTTTGCTGAAGATAGATCGAGTCTTCTTCTGACATGGCCAAAACTGGAGTCAAAGTAGTCTGCAAACGCGCAGCTTTTGACGATACCGGGTTGAGCGGCGCGGTTGTGTGCCAGTGGCGATACCGAGACAGGGTGCTGACAAGCTCGGCTCACAGGAAACCAATGAAGCTCAACCTTAGAGCTAATGTTGCGTCGGAGTGGAGTTTGCGCGCTTGTAGAGCTCATCAATGATATGCTTGTAGTGATTGAGTAGGTCGAGTACGAGGAGATAGCCGAACCGATCATCGATCGTTATATTTTGAGAATCTTCATCTTGATGCGACGGACGAACGAGAACACGAGCGAGATCTCGAGCAATTAATTTCTTTGTCGGCGTATCGGCTTTCGCGGTGGTGATTAGTCGATCCATGTGTTTTATCAGTTGTGATAATACAATCTGGTTGCTCCGGTCCATGGTGGAAAGTATGTCGACTAAAGATTGAAGTTCTGTTTCGATTTTGGACTCACCAATGTCAAGACCTTCTGACCGCGTTCTATAATAAACCCGTAGAGAAGTGTACAGCTTAGGCTGAATCAACGGTTCCGGAAGCTCAAGGAAATACTCCTTCAGCACACCAACTACTGTGAGAGCCGAGTAATGCGACAAAGTCTTCAAAAGTGCATCCCATGCTTCACCTTTAGATGTACTATGCAGCTCGCCAGTGTTAAGCTGTTTGCGCAGCTCGTTAATACTATGCAACGAATCACGTTCTATCCAAACTGAAAGCCGCTCCTTATCATCTCTCATATTGTAAGCATAGTGCCAGTTAAGAGCCTTCAGTAATGCCATGACAGTACTAGGTACTGGCACCGCAACACCGCCATTTTGCGCAGCCTCTTGCATTTTTGTATCTGCAAGCGACAGTCCAAACGACTGCAGCGGTTCGCGCTGACCTTCAATCCTGTAGATCGCCACGCGAGGAATGCGCATGCCAGTGCTTCTGGTATCAACCATGTACCGTAGATCTGTTTCGGGATTGATGGACTCTTGAAGAAGTCGAAGTTCGTCAAGTAGATGCTGCAAGTGAGGCATAGTGTTTGCAAAAGCAGTTGAAAACACGTTCAGAGTGGCCTTTGCGGTTTTCACGCGCTCTAGAGTGAGACTTTCCATCGTCTCGAAATGAGTTTCTATCGTCTCTTCAAGCGTGCAGCGCAAACTATCTTGATGAGCCACGGCCCTTCGATATGCTATACGCGCATCCTTTTCCTCTCGCACGAACCTCTCATAATCCGACTCATCAGGTCGCTCCAGACTTCCTTTTGAGTTCCAGAAATCGTACAGACGATCGCCAAGAGTCGAGACGTCGTCTATTGGCATTCTTGGAGACGCCACGAGATCGAATGCTTTTTGCTTAAAATAGTAGCTACTGCGCGAGCTGGGTATAAATTGCTTTCCAATCATTTTTGGCGACGCAATAAACCCGTAATCAATAAGGCCCTGACAAACTGGCTCGATCTCGTTTTCCGGAATTGGCACTTTATTTTTAGTTTTCGGATCGGTTGAAGTCACATTGTTCTTGATCCAGTTCATAAACTCAGAACCCGAAGAGCACGTGTACAGCTTTAGCATAGACTTCACTTGATGCTTGGGTAAGCCATTCATCATATTTGCAAGCATTCTGGCCATCTGAACCTGATCAACCACTAAATAACCAAACTCAAAAATTGCCAGACCATCGTCATCATCAGAAGACTCGGGTTTTGGATTGAAGCCGGTTGTGACTACATCCTGATCCCGATTTTCCGCTGGAGATGTGACTGTAACAATTGGTGGACTCGGATTCTCGCTTTGGTACTGCTGTAGCTTGTTGAGCTTTACCACGTAGGTCACCTGAGCGGACGCGGTCTTCGACACAGATCGCTCGTACTTGCTGATTGCAGCCACGACTGTGTTATGCGAGACAGTAACTTGACTCTCGTGAGATTTCATAAACTTCACAAACGGCTGAAGTGCCTGTTCATCAAGTGATTGTGCTATTTTGATGTGTGCGCTGGCCTGTTCCCTTAAACTAGCAACAATACCTTCGTACGCCTGCCGCACACCCGCGCCCTCGTCCGTCGCAAACCCAGCGGCCTCATTCGATGCACCCAGTACCAGATACAGCGCACGCTCAAATGGAGTCGCTGAAGAGTCAGATCCAGAGCCATCGGCTGATAACGGGGTGACTGGTGCGTCCTTGACTGAGTACTGCAACACAAGCTTGTGTAGTTCATTACCGCGTTCCTCTTCAGCGTGTTTAACGGCCTTGATCATACCAGCAATTTCGGCATTCTCTTGAAAATCCTGAACCATTTTTGAGTGGAGTGCTTCGACACCTGCGGCGATAACTGCGTTTAGCTCGAGCAGACAAAGAGTGGACGACGCGTAAATTGCTCGCGTGTAAATAAATGTATACGCACCGGTCGTGTAGTCCGGGGACCAAAAGGACGTGCTGAACTTGCGTGACGCCATGTTCAGGTGAGTTTAGTAATTGCTGCAATTGCAGTATGAGATCGTGACGGTGGCAGAGACGGAGTGGGGAGAAGGGATGGGGAGAAGAGAAAGGGAGCAAGGGGAAGCGCGCGTCGCCCTCGTGTGCCTGGGACGCGTACATACATGATATCCGTATGCAAATACGCCGCACTCCGAGTTTTCAAGTTTTTTTTTTTTTTGGTCTGGCTTCACAGTTTCATACGAGTTGGAAAACAAAATTATGGCTGACTATACTATATACACGTTCAAATCCAATGCGCCCGCGTTATGTACACTCTCTTCTACTTTATCGGCTGCATAATATGACCTCCTACATTCACGCCCTCGCCATACCTGTTATCTGCGCCATATCGCGCAAACTCCACACCTCTGCGGTCCTTTCGAACATTAAGTTTATCGAGTGCTCGAGTAGCGTAGTCCGGCAAAAACGGCTGAAGAACTATCGATATCACTCGGCAGGCTTCTGACATGGTGAATATCGTCCGAGCTAAATCGTCGCCGCCTTTGTCCGCTCGCTTCACAAGCTTCCATGGCGCAGTATCTTCAACGTATCGATTTGCTAACGCCAAAACTTGCCACACATCGCCCATGGCAGAGGTATACTCTAGCGAGTCCATCTTTGTCTTCATTTTCTCCACTAAACCGTCCATCGCCGTCACGAGTCCGACTTCTTTCTCTGTCATCTCCGGCTTACTCGGTCCATGCGCAGCTTTGACCGCGTCGCTCACAGAAAAGACTTTCGCAACAGTCCTGCCAACAAGATTACCATACTTGCTCACAATCTCAGTATGTCTTCGTGTGATGACCGCGTCTGTAGAAAAGTCGCCGTCTGAATCAAGAACGTTCGTCATGAACATGTAGTATCTCACACTATCAACTTCCACAAGATTCATGACGTAAAACGGATCAACAACGTTACCAACAGATTTCGACATCTTGGAACCATTCATCATCCAGTGTGAATGCACAACAACCTGCTCTGGAAGTGGAAGCTCCGCTGCAAGTAGGAATGCAGGCCAGTATACGCAATGAAAACGGGTAATGTCTTTGCCAATCACATGCACATTCGCGGGCCATAATCCCATGAAGCTGTCATCTCCCTTACCGTATCCAGCTGCAGTGAGATAATTCGTCAACGCGTCAAGCCAAACGTAAATTGTCTGTGAATCGTCTCCTGGTGCGCGAATGCCCCACGTAAACCGGCTTGATGGCCGCGAAATGCTCAAGTCAGTAAGATCTTCTGAAATACTCGCGACTAGCTCGGCTTGTCGTTTCTTGGGAACCACAAAGTTCGGGTTGCTTGCGTAGAAATCCAACAGTGGTTGCTTCATACGTGAAAGCGCAAAAAAATAGTTTTCCTCTGATGTCCATTCGACCACCTTACCCGTCTCAATCGATACACGCACTTTTTCGCCCGTGGAAGAATTAGTGGTCTCGGTGGTTTGCGCTTCAGGGTAAAATGTCTCGTCGCTAATGCAGTACCATCCTTCATGTCGTCCTTTGTAAATGTATCCTTTCTCTTGTAGCACGTTCTACCCAAGTCAGCACTAGCGACACATAAACGCAAATAAAAAAAAACATACCCATAGTCTATACACAGCCTGTATATGATCCTCATCCGTTGTTCTAATGAATCTATCATTCTCAACCTTCGCCGCCTTCACCAGATGCTTGAACGTCTCGGATATTTCGTCGCAAAACACCTTCGGCTCAAGCCCTGCCCTCGCAGCAACCTGCTGAACTTTCATACCATGCTCATCCGTACCAGTAAGCATATACGCTCCTCTTTCAGGCTCGACAAAGCCATGCCACCGTTTCAACAGATCAGCCAGTGTGACGGAGAATAAATGTCCAATGTGCGGTTCCGCATTGACGTAAAAGATCGGTGTAGTCACGTAGTACGGCTTTGGTAAAGACTCAAACGCCACACGAGCTGTTGTGAATGCTCGACATGACCGTAGAATCGGCGCAGTCCACCGCCGAGTCGCGAGGTTCATTGTCGCGGACGGTGATGGGTGGTGACGCGTGGAAGTCGGAGTTTGGGGGATCGAAATCGGGGACTGCGCGAACATCCGAAAGATTTGAGCCTCACGAACTCGCCTCGAGACGCTGAAAACCACAGTTCACAGTTCTCAGTTCTCACCCTCATGTGAGCGGACTCGACGGCACGAGCATGAAAATGCAGACATGTACCATGTCCGGTATCTCAAAGTTCCAAACATCGCGCCGGCATCTGCGAGCAAGCGCAACAATGCTCCGGACACGCCGACGCTGTCGTCCATGATCACGATCACGACCGAGTTGGGTGAGGATTTCTTCTACGGCACCTGTCTTGTCTCTGCGTCTTTGTACGTTGTTCCCACGCCAACCTGTCGCGTTCTGGAGAATTGCATTGCGTCAAACTCGCAGAAATGGACGCCAGGAATGCGCGCGCTGAAAGTATCTTGTGTCTCAAGTCTTGCACAGCTGAGTTCTGCAATCTCAACAGCGCATGCTTCCAAAGACGCGTATTTTATTGAGCGAGTCTCGGTGGTGCGCGATGACCGTGATCCAAATGTCCAGAATCCGGTATTTGAAAGAGATTCTGTTTTGTTTCTGGATGGCGACGCGAACCCAGTTGATGTGGAATACCTGGACATTCAGTCTACCGCGTTTACGTTCTCGGGCCTCCGATCCTTCGACAAACCGCGCAGTAAGCGGGCTAAACTGGAAACGACGAGCGACGAAGTAAGCGTTTGTTTTGAAAATCCGAGATATGTAAGACGTGTCATCTCCTTTCTGGACGGGGAAATGGTACTGCACGAGGAAATTGGCAACAGCGTTGCGAAGCATTTGTGGTAAGTTGAATCTTTTTTTTGGTCTGAAGATACATGCTGATGAGTAGGGATTCGGGAATCTTACTATGCAAGTATATAACTGCATTACCAGAAAATTGCAAGACCTTTGTTGATAGCGTTGCGTCTTCAGGCGGGCTCGGAAGCGTGCTTGAACTTGGCTGCGGATGCGGCACAATGGGTTTTGCGCTCGCACGACTGTTTCCAAAGGCACACGTCCTACTGACAGATCTTGATTCAGCGCGAGACGTTTGCGAACTCAACATTGCGTATAACGTTGACAAAGCACGGAAAGCGACTGTTGAGTTTGCAAATCTAGACTGGGACATTGCCAGTAACACGGACATTGAGAACGAGCGTGTGTTTGGTCGGAAATGGGATCTCGTGGTAGCGTGCGATTGTACATATAATCCTGACAGTTTTGACAGTTTGACGAATGTACTGCGGAAAATTTACGACGCTCAAAGTTCCTCAGCGACGAAGTTTTTACTCGTGCATAAGGAACGGCATGAGAATGAGAATAGGATTTACACGTTGCTGGAAAAAAAGAATCGGTTGAGCTTGCAGTGGAACGTGAAACTGGAACCTGTTGCGACGAAGTCCACCGCGAAGCTGTTTGCGCTTAAGTAGAACGTTGTTAATACATAGAATTGAAAAATAGTAATTCACTTCCGTTTCAGGAAACCATTTCACCTAATGATCTACCTCGAACCTCCCAACCCCACAGACTCCCCCGCACGCGCCCGCCATAAAAACTGCTCAAAGCTCCTCCTCCTTCGTACATAGTTTGCCACCGATTCGTAATGTTCTGAGTAACAATGTCGACGACAACGCTTACGCAATCGTACTTTTCTCCGGATCACGCTCGGTTCACGAGGAACGTCTCTCTCGCGGGTGACGTTGGCGGCGGTGGTGCGGCGGCGGGGGAGGTGATTGAGTTGGCGGAGGTTGGGAACGCGGGGTGGAGTGGTGATCGCGACGGGAAGAGTCAAGAGTCGAGAAGGGTCAATTTAGGAATTGAGAGGGAGGTGGAAGGAGAGGGTGAGGAGGAGAGCTATGAGGTGAAGAAAATACCTATCCGAGCGTATGTGCTGTACTTTTCTTGATACACGAGCACATGGCTGACCATTGCAGATTCCCCAAGAACATGGCGCGACTTGTCGCGTCGGCGTGGACGATTACCGCGCTTGGTCTTAACGATGGTGTTGTGGGTGCACTTCTTCCGTACATTGAAGAGTACTACCACATCAACTACGCAGTTGTATCGACAGTATGGATGGCCAATTCAGTAGGGTTTATCACGACCGCTGTGTTGAGTCAGTATATTTACACGCGTATTGGGCGCGCAGGAATGATTACACTTGGTCCGATATTTATGGCAATTACATATGCTATTCTTGCACCAGCACCGCCGTTTTCAGTCGTTGCTATTGCGTTTTACTTTAGTGGATTGGGCATGGCGATGGTGTTGTCGCAGGTTAACGTGTTCATGTCGTATTTGGAGCACACTGAGCAGATTTTTGGGGTCGTGCATGGCGGATACGGTGTGGGTGCAACGGTCAGTCCGCTTCTTGCGACACTGATGGTGTCGCGTGGAATCAGATGGTCGTATTTCTACATCATTTTGTTGGGGTTTAACATCATTGGCGCGGGGCTGTCTGCGTGGTCGTTTCAGGGCGTGGACAAGGATCTGGGGACACAGCACATGCTTCGCAAGTACCGGAAACGGATGGCCACGCAAGAAGTGGACATTATTCCCGTGAACTCCAACATTCCAGCGCAAATCAACATAGCGAGCGAGCACAACGAGAAAGCGATTTACAAACGAGCGTTGCGCGACAAAGTAACTTGGATGGCAGCGCTCGTGGTGTTATTTTACCAAGGCGCAGAAGTCTCGCTCGGTGGATGGATCGTCTCGTTCATGATCGATACACGCGGAGGCGATCCATCACGCGTCGGATATATTGCATCGGGATTTTGGGGCGGTGTGACGCTGGGACGACTTGTGCTTAATCAATTTGTCTCGCGAGTCATCCCGCCGCGAAAAGCGGTATTTATATACCTTGCGCTTGTGATTGCACTGGAACTTTTGGTTTGGCTTGTTCCGAACATTATTTCAGGCGCAGTAGCAGTTGCGATTGCAGGCGTGTTTATTGGCCCGATGTTCCCGTGCGCAATAACAGTCCTTTCGTCGCAGCTGCATCGCGATATCCAATCCTTTTCGCTCTCGATGTCATCTGCGTTTGGAAGTACCGGCGCTGCATTGTGGCCGTTTATAACTGGACTGATCGCGCAGGCAAGGGGTACGTATGTGATGCATCCGGTTGTGATTTCGTTGTTTACTGGGATGGCGGCGTGCTGGTATTTGGTGCCTGTGGCGAGGAAGAGAGAGTAGTATCGAGCGTAGCGATGAGGTGGTGTGCGATGACTGCCTGAACGGGAACTCCCAGTTCAGATTACGTGACCACCCCCGCACTGGACGTTATAGATACATATAACCCCGATTGTTCGCTCCTGACAGATTAAAACAATGCATTGAAATTGTAGAGCGACTTTTAGGCCAAAAAAATGAAGTCGACGATAGAACTGGCGTCGTCTGGCGCGTCGTGGCAGAGTTTAGGAGGTAAGCATGATGAGCGACCGGAGGAAATCGAGATGGGCGACATGAGCTGTTCGATCGCTGGTGCGACGGCGATGGAGACGGAGGCGGAGACAGAGACAGAGACTGGCGAGCCTGTGATACACAAGTTTCCAATCAAAGCGTGCGTGTGAATGTGTGTGTTGACGTTAAAGTGGCTGCTGACGGAGTACAGATTTCCTCGAAATCCAGCGCGACTGTTTGCCGCGCTGTGGATTATCACGGCGCAAGGCGTGAACGACGGCGTTGTCGGCGCATTACTGCCGTCAATTGAAGCGTACTACGACATCAACTACACGGTTGTGTCGACAGTCTGGCTTGCAAACTCGCTAGGGTTTATCTTCATAGCGGCGACTACGCAGTTTCTGTACACGCGTCTAGGACGGGCTAGAATGCTCGCGGCCGGGCTGTGCCTGATGATTGCGGCATACGCGATGATTGCGCCGGCGCCGCAGTTTCCGGTCGTGGTTGTGGGGTTTTTCATTTGCGGGATGGGAATGGCGATGACGCAGGCGCAGGTGAATGTGTTTGTATCGTACCTTGAGCACACTGAGCAGATATTTGGGGTTGTGTTTGGGGGATACGGAGTGGGAGCGACGGCGAGTCCGCTGGTGGCGACGGTGATGGTGTCGAGAGGGGTGAAGTGGTCGTACTTTTACCTTATCCTGCTGGGAATCAACGTCGTGGCGGTCGTGTTGGCGGCATGGTCGTTTCGCGGGGTGGACAGTGATCTGGGGACGAAGCACATGCTGCGCAAGTACCGGAAGCAGCAGCAGCAGCAGCAGCAGCAGCAGGTGGCAACGCCGGGGGTGTACGGGAGCGTGCTGAGGAACCGACTGACGTGGCTGGGAGCGCTGCTGGTGCTGTTCTACCAGGGCGCGGAGGTGTCGCTCGGCGGGTGGATAGTGTCGTTCATGATCGAGACGCGGGGCGGGGACCCTGCGCGCGTGGGGTATGTTCCTGCCGGGTTCTGGGCGGGGATCACGGTTGGACGGATTGTGGTCAGCCAGGTGCTGACGCGGTGGCGGGTGCCGGTGCGGGCGTCGGTGTTCGGGTTCATCGCGGCGGTGATCGCGCTGGAGCTGGTGGTGTGGCTGGTGCCGAGCATCGTGGGCGGCGCGGTGGGCGTGGCGGTGGCCGGGCTGTTCATCGGGCCGATGTATCCCAGCGCGATGACGGTCGTGTCCACGCAGCTGCCGCGCGCAATCGCGCCGCTGTCGCTCGCGGTGCTCACCGCCGCCGGCAGCTCCGGCGCAGCGCTGTGGCCGTTCGTCGCGGGCATGGTCGCGCAGACCCGCGGCACGTTCGTCGTCCACCCGATCGTGATCTCGCTGTTTGTGGGCATGGCCGGGTGCTGGGGCGGCGTGCCGGTCCAGCGCAAGCGGGACTAGCCGTGGTCGTGCGACCGTGTGACGGGCGAGCCGCACGAGCCGCGCGTGACTCGCGATGCCCATCTCTGTCGTATTTAGTATCTTATTGTCCTCCTCCTCCTCCTCCTCCTCCTCCTCCTCATCCTCCAACTCCTCCAACTCCTCCACAATGACCTCGATCTCGTCATCCTCGGCCCTGAAGTACGAGGACGCGTACTCTGCGCACAACTACCACCCGCTTCCCGTCGTCTTTTCCAAAGCAAGCGGCGCCCACGTCTGGGACCCTGAGGTGCGTCTTCCCTCCTCCCTGATCTCTCTCTCCCCCGCCAGCTCGCTGACCTCCCTAGGGAAACCACTACCTCGACTTCCTCTCTGCATACTCCGCCGTCAATCAGGGTCACTGTCATCCCTCCATCATTGCTGCCCTCACCACTCAAGCCCAGCGTCTCACCCTCTCCTCCCGCGCGTTCTCAAACGACGTCTTCCCCGTCTACGCAAAGTACATCACAGAGTACTTTGGCTACGACATGGTTCTTCCCATGAACACTGGCGCCGAGGCCGTTGAGACAGCGCTCAAGCTTGCCAGAAAATGGGCTTACAAAGTTAAAAACGTGCCTCAGGGCGAGGCAATCGTGCTCTCGGCTGCCGATAACTTCCACGGCAGAACCCTCGGCGTGGTCTCCATGTCCACTGATCCCGAAGCCAGAGATGACTACGGCCCATACCTGCAAAACGTTGGCCCCGTCGTTCCCGAAACCGGGAAGCTGATTCGGTTTAATCATGCCGAGGATCTTGAAGACGCGCTCGCGGCGATCGGGGACCGCGTTGCTGCGTTTCTCGTCGAGCCGATCCAAGGCGAAGCAGGCGTCGTTGTTCCGGACGACACTTATCTTCCCCGTGTTGCTGAGCTTTGCAAAAAATACAACGTTCTTCTCATTTGCGATGAAATCCAAACCGGAATCGCTCGCACCGGTCGCATGCTTTGTAGCGATCACTACGGCATCCATCCGGACGTCGTGCTTTTGGGAAAAGCGCTCTCAGGAGGCGTACTTCCTGTCTCCGCGGTTCTATCGTCAAAGGAAATCATGCTTACCATTGAACCCGGCACTCACGGCTCCACTTTTGGAGGTAGTCCTCTTGCATGTGCAGTCTCGATCGCAGCCTTGGAAGTCGTCAAGGATGAAGGTCTTGTTGACCGTGCGCGCGTGCTCGGCGAAAAATTCCAAGCGGGACTACGCGAGATCGCGGCGAGTACTGGTGCCATATCTGAGGTTCGTGGGAAAGGACTGTTGACTGCGATCGTGATTGATAGTACTAAAGCGAATGGTCGGACTGCGTGGGACTTGTGCTTGTTGCTGAAAGAGTACGGGCTGTTGACAAAACCGACGCATGAAAACATCATTCGTCTGGCACCGCCGATCGTGATCGAGGAGGATGAATTGGAACGAGGCGTGCAAATCATTCGCAAAGCGCTTGCAGATCTGCCAAACGCGCCAATGTCAAAACATTGATGTAAATATGTACATATATATTCATTATGCTGTGATCTACATGTTCAAAAACTTGCGAAGTAGCGGAACTTCGCCAATCCCATCCAACACCTCCGTATGCGTAACATTCGCAAGAACTCTTTTTTCCGCGCTTCCCGCACCAGCAGCAACCCTCTGGGTGACAACTCCACACGCTTCAAGCGCATTCACAATCTCATAAACCTCTCCTTCTCGCAACTTATCCAACAACTTATCCTCCCCGCACATCCTGCCATACTCCTCGTACAACTGCCGCAACGTGACTTTCGCACCTCGACTCTTTTCCCCGGAAAGAACCGCGCACAGAACCGCTTTCTGCTGTAGATTCAATACTCGAATCCGATTCATACTCGACGCTCCAAACGCATTCGAACATATCTTTGCAACGTGCGCAATCGTGACTTTAGGATGCTCCACTCCCTCGGGAATCATCGTGTTGCCTCGTACACCACCCGTAGACCCGGTATCAAATCGTTTTCGCGCGTCTTCCTCCGCAAGGTCCAACCCGCGTTTACAAATATCAAACGCTTTTCGCAAATCACCTGTATTCGCAGCTGTCTTTCTCGCACAAAGTTGAATCGCTGCAGGGTGCATTAGTGTGCTTGCTTGTGCCGACGACGACGACGGAAGCGTGGACGCGTATGAACTCAGACGACCACTTATCACCTCGGCTATTTGAGACGCAGTGTATGGCGTGAACCGCAGAAGCTCTGGAATGACTGTTTGACGTTAGCAATCAGCTTTAGAAAAAAAGGAACTACCACGTACAGTTTCGCGCTTTCAACTTGGGAAGAAAGCGAGTGACGAGGTTGAGTGCGTTTGCGATTCCAATGAGAATCAGATTGGACCCCCTGAGCTTTGTCCACTCAAACACTTTGTACAGGATTTCTTGATCTCTTGTAATCAACGAATCCATTTCATCCAACACAACAACACAAGACGCGTATGAATTACTTGAGAAAAACGCCTCCAACGCAGCACACACGTCCTTCCCAACCGCGCCAACTTGATGCATCACGCTTTCGTAAACCTCAGCCGGCTTCTTAACAGCCACGCAATTCACATTGACGACAGCAACGTCTTTTCGCGTACCTGCCATATCCTCCACAACCTCGGCCACAAGAGCAGATTTGCCGGTTCCAGGTGGTCCGCTAATATACAGACTTCCCGACGCGCCAGTGTCGAGACGCGTGCTCACAAAAGCGGAAAGTTGTGCACGTTCCGTATCGCGACAGAGAAGACGACCAGGTGCTTTTGAGCCGCGGTGAAACAATGCTTTGGCACCAGTGTACACGTTCGTCGTCGTCGCCGCCGTCGTCGTCTTTTGCGGCGGCGGCGTAAGAAGTCCAGAGTCTGTGACCTTTTTCACAGTCACTGCTTCATCCGGCAACGAAAGAATCAACGACGGTCTTTCTTTCACCGGTGTCGTAGGCGGTGTGATACAGAACGAGCGCGCAGATTTTTTCATATTCTCAGTCGACTTGGAGAGTACGCTTAAAGCAGACGCGTCCGTGTCACCGACAACGACTTCTCGTCGAACATTGGGAGAAACAGGAGCAAGAGGGATTCGACGCGAAGACGTCATTTCGTCCGCAGAACGCTTCACTCCGCGACGAGCTGTGCGGGTAGTCATCTTTGTTGCGTGCAGTGGCGGTGGGTGGATAGCACGGAAGAGGTGAAGACGAGTAAGTGGGAAGAACGGTGGGAAAGGAGACGGACGACGCGTCGACGCGTTGACGCGCTCGCTACGCGTGTGAGCCGCACGCCGCATCTTGACGCGAACGCGACGCGACGCGACGCGCTAATTTTTTACTGAGGAATTATACATATCATAACGCTAACTATGTATGAGTGTATATTAATTATTACTATGTATCTCTGTATGTATGTATGTATGTATGTATGTATAAATGTATAGCCACCCATCCACCATAAATTACGCCTGCACTTGCACCTCATCCTTCTTCTCCTCATTTGCGGTCTTTGCCGCCTCCGCCGCCTCGAACTTTGCCTTTTCGAGATCGCGCAACTCGCGCTTCCGAACTTTTCCCGTCGACGTCTTTGGCAGTGCCAGGACGAACTCAATGTCCCGCGGTGCTTGGAATCCGCCAAGTCGTTCTTTCGTGAAAAGGATAAGCTCACGATCAAGACCTGGCTTTGCCGCGTCGGATGGATTATGAAGGACAACGAACGCCTTGGGTCGTTCGCCGTACGTGATATCCGGGACACCCACGACAGCGGCTTCGAGAACTGCGGGATGTGCGGAAATTGCGTTTTCGACGCCGACAGAGGAAATGTTCTCACCGCCAGAGATAATGATGTCCTTTCCGCGATCGACGATTTCGACCGAGCCGTCGGGGTGCATGACTGCCAGGTCGCCAGAGTGGAGCCAGCCGCCTCGGAACACGCGTCGGGTTGCATCAGGGTCATTGTGGTATGCTTTCATTGTGGTGTTACCGCAGAACAGGACTTCGCCTATTTCGCGGCCGTCGCAAGCGACGTCGATGAGATCGGGGTCAAGGTTGGATTCGTCGGTGACTTTGACGACGCGGACGCGGTGCGCGGTAAGGAAGCCGTGGCCTTGCCGGGCCATGTTGCGGAAATACTGGTCTTCGGGTAGTGAGTTCCAGGAGTCGAGTTGGTAGCCGCGGGTTGTGGGGCCGTATGTTTCTGCCATGCCGTATGCGTGGACGGGGAGCAGGTTGAGGGAGACCATGCGTTTAAAGAGGGCGGGAGATGGAGGAGATGCAGCGACGGGGACGTGGACGGCGTGTGGGAGGCGTTTTGCACGGGGGTTTGCGCAGATCTGGATGTTGACGGTCGGGGCGGCGGAGTAGTGGGTGACGGGGTTGGATGGGGAGGTGAGGTAGTCCCAGATAAGGTCGTAGTCTATTTTGCGGAGGCAGACGTGAATGCCACGGACGGCGGTGACGGCGTAGTGGTAGGACCAGCCGGCGGCGTGGAACATGGGTAGAGTCCAGAGGTAGCGGCAGCGGACGTCGGTGCGGTTGAGTTCGTTGTCAATGATGGTGGCCATGGCGGACATGTACATGCCGCGGTGGGTGTACTCTACGCCCTTTGGGACGCCGGTTGTTCCGGAGGTGAAGCCGAGGGCGTAGACGCGGTCTTCGGGCTGATCTTCAAAGTAGAGCGAGGACCAAGGGTCAGAGATGAAGGAAAGAGAGTCGACAAGCTCGCTGTAGACTGGGTAGTCTGGATAGGAGGCGTGGAAAGCGGAGATGGCTGACGGGTCGGAGGAGTCGAGATCGACGATGATTTCGATGCCGGACTTTGGGGAGTAGGCGTCGTCAGACATGGCGAGGGCGGCTTCGAGAAGCGGGAGAAAGTCGATATCGACGAAGACAACGTCGACCATTGAGACGGCGAGGACGGTGCGGATTTCGCGGGCAGAGAGGCGGTAGTTGAAGGAAGCCTGGATGCGGCCGGATCCAGCGATGGCAAAGACAAACTCGTAGAACATTGGGGTGCTTGAGGCGATCACGCCGAGTTTGGTGCCAAGAGGGTATGTGTGCTTGACATGGGCGGCGAGGCGGCGGACGCGATCCGCGGTTTCGGCGTAGGTGCGCTCGAGGTGATTGCCGGAGCGGTCGCGATGGACGATGCAGAGCGCGTCGGGCTCGATGGCGGCGGCGCGGGGGAGGAAGTGGGCCGGATTGAGCTCGTGGATATGGGGTACGCGGAGAGCGGCGGGAACGTGGAGCTCGTCTGTGTCGGAGGACGAGAGGTGGTTTGCGATCGCGGCGGCGCGGTGGGCCATGGTGGATGAAACGGCGGCGGTGGGGGTGAAGAGGACGATGTCAGAGGAGGAGGAGGAGGAGGAGGAGGAGGAGGGGAGGAAGCAAAAGTGATGAAGGCCGCTTAAGGGAACAGAGCATCATCACAATTCGACATTCAGTCGACGGGAACCGGCACCGGAACCGACGCCGGCTCCGGCTCTGCCGGATCGTGTTGGGCGAATGATGCGGGGAGAGTTCGCTTCTCGCTTCTCGCTCCAGGCCGCGAAGACCCGCGTTGTTCCGCGCCCGCTGGAGGGAACTCCAGTCAACCGCTTGAACCTGCAATTGCAGATTTGGATGCCGTTGCTGCTAGAGCCGTAACCTCGTCAACTTGGACGATATCTCATGTCCGGAGCGAGATCGTGGCTTGCCGGGATAGCCGGTGTTACGTAACCTCTGACGAGCAGGATTTTATTTCGGACATTTCGGACATGTTTTTGTTTGCGTCATGGTCATCGCGGCGACGCCACGACGAACAAGACGGGATCAGCTGCAGGCGCGGGGAAAGGCGGTGAGTGTGCGGAGTTTGAATGAATACAGTGAGTGTGTGTGTGTTCTTGCAGTGTATAATATTATATACAGTTCGACTGCTCTGCTCATCCAGCTCGTTGAAGCGATCTCATTCATATATACTATATAGGCTCTGAGGCGCCCTCGGCGTCGGCGCTGCTGATCTTCCCCCTTCCCCAGCTCCGACTCCCATCTTCCCCACACCCTCCTCCATCGCGACATCCCCCCCCCGCAGCTGTCGCCATGGGTTTCCACCTCCAAGTGCGCGCGTCGTCCTCATACGACGCGTCTTCCTCCGCCGCGACAGACGTCCCCGTGAACACCGACACGCCAGTCACCATCGATACCGACAACGTGCACGCGACGATCCTCGTTCGCGTCCAAAACTACGACGGCACTCCGTCCACCCATGCCTACTTTGGCTACGACGAGCACATCCACGACCTATACTCCATCTCCTTCACGCTCGAATTCAAACACAATGTCTCGTTCGATGACCTGCTCTTTGGAAACGACTTTGACAAACCCATCAGAGATAACTTGCCCTACGGCTTCAGCATGGCCTACCGCATCTTCAACTACGCAATCGATCCTTCCGCGTCCGGCGACGTCTACGCCGACAAACCGTACTTGTACGGCTACGCTGTCACGAGCGTCAACAAGATCGGCGTAGGCGAGCCGGCCGGTCCGTTTGTGCGCGAGAACCTCGTCGACACAGACCTCGCTACCGAAGGCGGTCTCGACGTCGATCTCGCGGGCAACGCGCAAACCGTGATTCCTGACGAAGCCGGCGCACGAATGAAGTATTTCCTAGACGAGTCCCACCGCAAACGATACGAGTTCAAAGCCGGAAAAAAGTACAGTTTCGACTTCCACAACCCGTACATCGACATGAGCAACGGGTTCTCCCTCAAACTCCCCGGTTACTCCATGTCGATCATGAAGTACTGGGACGGTCAACCTCTGCGCTACGTACTCAAGAGTAAATCCGGCACGCTCTTTTTCGCTGTTACTTTTGAGCTTGTCCATCAATGAGTCTTTTCTTAACTAAATGTACATGGGATTATTTAAAACCGCTTGATAATGTCGGCAACCACCTCGGTCGTAGTCGACGAGCCGCCGAGATCAGGCGTCGCGATCTTCTTCTCAGCCATATGCGCGTCAACAGCAGCGTGGATCCGCGCAGCAGGCGCAGCGTAACCAAGGAATTCGAGCATGAGTGCGGTCGAGCGGATCGTCGCGATGGGGTTGGCAATGTTCCTAGCTATTGTCAGATGTGATCAAAGATGTAAATAAATAAATCACAACTTACTTTCCCTCAATGTCAGGCGCACTGCCGTGGCATGGCTCGCCAATCACAAACGAGTCGCCAACATTCGCACTAGGCACCACACCAAGCGATCCCACGAGCGCCGCCGCGCCGTCAGAAAGCAAGTCACCGTACAAGTTTGGCGCGACAACGACGTCAAAGATCTCGGGCTCACGGAACATACGGTACACCATCGAGTCAACAATCTGCTCCTGGACCTTGACACCTCCAAACTTGTCCTTGTTCTCTTCGTACACCCGACGAACAGTCTCGCGGAACAAGCCGTCAGTCGTGCTCAGAACATTGGATTTGTGGGTAATCGTCACGATCGGGCCGTCCTTGTGAAGAAACGGCGACGAAGGGTTAGCAGCACGAGCGGCACCACGCTGCACCGCAAGCTCGAACGCAAGACGACCAATGTTGTATGAAGCCTTCTCGGTAATCCGCTTGATCGCCTCAGCGACCTTGGTTCCGTCCTCGAGCGTACGAATAGTCTCCTCCTTGACGTACAGATCCTCAGTGTTTTCACGCACAATGACCATGTCAACTGGTCGGTCATCGCCCACGCTCTTGACGGGACGCACGTTAGCGTACAAGCCCATGGTCTTGCGCAACGCGACAATGGGAGACGAGTATCCCGCGACGCGCGTAGTCGGCGAGCTCACGGCGCCAAAAAGCGCACCATCGCACTCGCCTCTGAGCACCTCGACTGTCTTTGGCGGAAGCGCAACTCCGGTCGCCTGAAAACTCTCGAATCCCGCAATCAAGTCCACAAACGTAAACTTGAGCCCGTCGGACTCCGGAAGCGCCTCGAGAACAGCGCGGCCAGCGGGAATCACTTCCTTGCCGATGCCGTCGCCGGGAATCAGACCAATGTTGAGCGTCTTGATGCCGCGGACAGCGCCGGCAGTGCTAAAAGCACTGCGACGAGCAGAAGAAAGAGTCGAGCGCAGCATTGTTGTAGAGAAGTTGGGGGGACGAGGATGAATGGATGGAGGGGAAGGTCTCGACTTCCCCGGACGCGGGAAAGGTGCGAATTTCTTTTCGTGCGACCCTGAGCCGCAGCACGTGACGCGACACAATGGCCGAAGTTTAATCGATGCGCGAACACCTCGAGTTTCATGTGTTTTGATATCAACGCTCTATACAGGCAATTGTTCACCACTTTGCGGGCAGAGATCGATGGACAAGGACGCGTCGCCGCCAGGGAGAAGCTCCGCGTCCAGCAGTGCGCGCGGGCGTTCTGTGCGCTTTGCGCCGCCGTCGCCGCCGCCTCAGGAACAGCATCACGAACCAGCACGGCCAAGTGATCAGCACCATGACCATCTTGCCGTATTCTCACTCCAGCCCATTCCCTCGGCAAGCACTCTCGAGCTTCAAGACGAGCCTACTTCACCGACATCATTTCCTCCGAAGTCGTCTGACCCTACAGAATCAGCGGCGGCGTACCACGAATCACGGCACATGTCGCTACCATCTCCAGCAGCGCCTCCGCGAATACGCGGCCGAGTGCGCGGCGCGACGATATCCGAGACAGGCTCGATTGTGCCGCATTTTCTTGTCGACGCGGAGGCAGACCAGGAGCTTGAGCGGGATGGCGATTTGCATTATGCAAAGTGGAGGCGATTAAGGGCGGCAACTGTCACGGGAGGCAGTGACGCTGCCGCGACCACAACGACGACGACGAGGACGACGACAACAGCAGGGTCGATGCAGGGTGAAAGATTCCAGCGCGGTCGCGCAAGCACGCTTTCTAATGCAGGCGCGACGCTGATTGTTGGAATTACCGAGCCGGTGCCGCATCCTGGCGTTGTTGCCGCGCAGATCTCGTCACTGATGGCGACGCCGACGCCGCGAGAGTTGCTGTTACGACGCAAAACCGAAAGCGGCGGCGAGTCGGCTGCTGCGACCGCGGTTTCCATAGGGGACGAAAGAGACGACGCAGGAGAAGAAGACGAAGGAGCGGTCGCGAAGGTGTCGACCCGCGACTGGCTCCGCACGTTGCTACGCGAGTATCTCAAAATTGCGCTCAAGTTTGTATGTACGATCAAAGGGTTTTTCATCACGGTGTATCTGTTGCTTGTGATTGCGTTTGGAGGGATGTTGTTTTTGATTCTCGTCGGGGCCGCGCCTGCAATGCATTTTCCGGATCCTGCGGGCGAGACAAACACGCCGGGAGATGTGTGGATCGAGATCGACTCGCAGATTCTGAACGCGCTGTTTTGCGTGACGGGATTCGGGCTGATGCCGCAGCGCACAAAGCATCTATACTTTATGCTGACGCGGCAACTGTGGTCGCGGAAAGCAGAGACGATGGACCGTAAGCTTACGCGGCGATACCCATGGTACGATGCGAGCGTGAATCGGAAGCAGTTGATTGCGGTGCTATGGCTTTACGAGGCCAATTCGGTGTTTCAGGTGTTTATGGCTGCCGGGATGTGGGCGTTCAATCGCCATAACCGGCCGCCGTGGTTGACGGGCATCACGATTGGATTGGGATTCTCGTCGAGTATTGCGGCGGGTGTGATTTCGGGGATCGAGGAGCGAAAGGTGCGAAAAGCGGCGAAGGAGGTGAAGATGACACAGGAGGATCTGGAGAAGGCGGAGACGGAGACGGAAACGGGCGTCGTGGCGTCGCGGGAGGAGACGGGGGACTCGAAGGAGCCGGATGTCGAAGTCAGGAGTTAGGTTCTGCTTATTGAGCCCTGCATGCACTGCGCATGTGGATTAGTTTATAGCGTGGAGAGGGTGGACGCGAGTCTAACTCCGAAGCCGCACCATCGGGGCACCAAGATCGTTCCGTCGGGCGAACGGCAGCGGAGACGGGATGATTGGTGATGCCGAGTCATCATCATAAGTCTTAGCTGCGAGAATGCAGTGTTGATTTGAGCGAGCGCTGCCGAGGGCTACGGAGCTCGGGTATACGCGTCGCTCGACGGTGAGCAGCGACAGCGACAGGAGACGAGACGAGACGCGACGAGACGCGGGACGCGGGACGGGACGCGCCGTGATAGCCGCTGTTCGCTGTTTACGCGCGCGTGTGTGTGTGTGTGTGTGCGTGTGCGTGGACGTGTTCGAGGATTTTGTGCATGATCCGGTTCGCGGCACTGGTTGCGGGAACTGCGAACTGCGAACTGCGAACTGCGAACCGCGGCAAAGGAACCGCAAAGGGGAGCCGCCGGGCCTTGGTACTTTCCGGATTGGGCCAGGTACTGTTCGTGCGTGTTCCTGTGCCTGGGACGATCTCGCGAAAGCGAAACATTGATAGATTTTTGTTTTACTTTTGGCTGATAATACAAATCCCGTGCGAAAAATGTGCAATTATTCAGGAAACAGGTCATTATTCTCTAAAAAACTTAAACCACGCCATTATAATAAAACTGATGCAACGAGTAAAATCAAAACAAGAAACAGGAAATACACAACAACAAAAAAAAAACAGTATAGGTCCACTTTCACGAATACGCGCCTGTGACCCAAAATCACGCAACTCACAAGTCACAAGTCACGTCTCATGTCACATCTGTGACCCGCCGTGATCAGCGTTAACATAGTTTTTTTTTTTGCGGTCCGCGCGTTCCGGCGTCCGTCCCGGCGCTTTATCGTTTTTGGCTGCGCGTTTCAACTGCAAAGAGAGAGAAAAAAAATTCAAAAAAAAAAAAAAAGGATCCAAAATTGCTCGATCGTTGGAGAAGTGGTGAACCTGCAGATCTGCGATGACTGTACGACTGTAGTACGACTGTAGTACGACTGTAGTACGACGTAGCACAAGCCCAGCTGGAGCAACAACGCTGATCCGTTTCACAGACTGCACCCCCTACTTTTATATATTACACCATCTTCGTGCAGTTCTCCGAGCAGAAGCGTAGTGGTAATTTTTATTAATTACGAACGAATATTTTGTGCTAATTCGACCCCTATGACGTACGTAATAGAGCTGCATGCGTAAGGGGCAGTATTATACTGTACCTGTGTGTATAGAGTCGGGCGGCCCTGCCCCGCGCCGTGCTTCTCGAGCAATCGTTAAATACAAAATCCCCCCCACCCTTTTCTCCACCGTCATCCACCACCATCATCACCTTTCATCTCTTTACCACAATGGCTTCTGTTGTTCCTTGCCGTATGTTTGCTCAATACAACTGATCCTCCTCAAGCGTCTTGCTAACGACTCGCGCGCAGCCGTCCCGCCTTGTTCAAACGGCGATCCAGAGTCCTTCGCCTGGACCTCTGCCCGCTCCCGTTGGCCCACGATTCTCACACAAGCCATCGACGACGTCTCCCGCACATGCATTGAGCTTCCTGCCGGCGAAACCGAAAAGGCGGCTGAAGGCAAGGCCATCATCTCTGCATTTGAGGCCGTCAAGTACGAAGTCGAGCACGATCGCGTCCTTGTCCCGCTCGAAGACGACGGCGGCATCGATGTCGAGATCTACAACTCCGAACTCGAGCGCCAGGCCGCGCTCCAGGGCGGCACCATGAAGTGGTCAAACGCGCCATGGCTTTACTCTGAATGCTACCTCTACCGCCGTCTCCACGCTGCTCTCCGCGTCACCAAGCACTGGGCCGACTACGACATCTTTGCCCGGCAAAAGATCAACACGTTCACCTCGTCTGAGAACGCGGTTGTTGAGCTCGCAGTGCGGTACAAGGCTCTCGCAGAGCAGCTTTCCGGCGATCTATCGCCCGAGACCATCGAGCTGCTCTGGCGCGAGTTTGTCGACATCTCGCTCTGGGGTAACGCGACCGATCTGTCGCTGCTCACCACTCTCACTCTCGAGCAGCTCCAGAGTCTGCAAGGCGAGGCCGCGCGCCGTGAGAACGAGAAAAACATCCTGCTCAACCACTCGCATCTCGCGTTCGACACTGTCTTTGGCAAGGGCGCGAACAAGGGCAAGCGCGTCGACATTGTGCTTGATAACGCCGGCTTCGAACTCTACGCCGATCTGATCTTTATTCTCTTCCTTCTCGACTCGGGCCTCGCGTCCCAGGTCGTGCTCCACCCTAAGGCGTTTGGCTGGTTCGTGTCGGACGTGCTCCCTGCCGACTTTGGCATTTTGGTGGACGCTCTCACTGCCGCCGAGGACTCTTTCCCAACGTCGAAATCGCAGGCCGAGATCAAGTACGTTGCGCACAAGACGTCGGACTATTACAAAGCCGGCAAGATCACGATTCACGAGTCCCCGTTCTGGACCACGCCTCTTGCGTTCTGGGAAATCCGCAAGGGCGGTGCCGGCGGTGGCGAGAAGGTGTGGGAGGATCTCAAGCAGAGTGACATGGTCATTCTCAAGGGCGATCTGAACTACCGTAAGCTCACGTACGATGGTATGTGGCCCAAGACTACGCCGTGGGAGGTTGCGATTGGCCCGCTTGCGACGTCGGAGGTGACGCTGCTGTCGCTGCGTACGTGCAAGGCGGACGTCGTCGTGGGACTCACAGCCGAGGTCGAGAAACGGCTGGCGGAGGAGTGGATTGAGATCTCGAAGAAGAAGAACAAGGACGGAAAGCCCGATCCTGGCCAGGGCTGGGCGTGGAGCGGGAAGTGGGCGGTGATGCCGTTCACTACGGGAGGAAAGTAAACAAAGGGCGTATTACACATGTATTTATATATTTATATAATCAATTTGAATTAAAGTAAATGAATTGACCTCAGAAAAACCCTTGATCTCATCAAAATCAGGATAAGGATGACTATACGATACGATACAAATGGGAAATCATCAACGGTCTTTCGAAATTGGAGGCGGAAATTTGAGGAAGAACGGAGAAGACAAATTCACCGCGGCCCAGATATTCGCCCACGTGCGTATTTAACGCCGCACGATGCTGACCATATCTGGAAGATCTGCTTCCTGCACTTACGAGATGTTGATATTGACATTGTGTTAATTCTTTATTTTGTATGTATCAGATATGTATATCACAATCACTATAGCCAGTTCTATAAACAAAACCAAATCCCAGAAACCATTCACAAATATACAGATAACACCCCAAAGCCCAAAGACAAAAATCACAAAACTGCAAACACGATTTACCGCGACTCGTAAAGACCGACAACACCAGCCTCCTTGGTCACAAGCACGACTTCGCCAGCAGGAAGACCATACGAGTCAACAGAGTCCTTGGCCGCAACCCGACGAAGCTTGTTCAGCGAAAAGCCAACCGACTCGGGCGACCGAGCGATCGCACCAGCGAGATCCTGAGACCGAACCAGACGCGACTCGCCAATGCAGACCCACGAGCGGCCAGCACCAGCGCGGAGAAGCTCAAGAGGCTCGCTCGCGTCATCGACGTCGACATGGCCAACCTCAGCCCAGGGAGTCATGACGTCCTTGAAGGCAACGCGGGCCTCGCCCTTGTCAGCCTCGTACTGCTTGCCAATGGCACCACCGGGGTGCCACTTGCCAAAGTTCGCACATCGCTCATCCTGGTCGGCAGTGACGCACTCTGCGAGAGTCATGCAGACGGCGTCACCAACAGCGAGGCACGCAGTAGTGGTGGTGGTGGGAG
Source organism: Myxozyma udenii (assembly GCA_030705025.1). Taxonomy (NCBI): domain Eukaryota; kingdom Fungi; phylum Ascomycota; class Lipomycetes; order Lipomycetales; family Lipomycetaceae; genus Myxozyma; species Myxozyma udenii. The sequence continues at coordinate 95,581 of JANIWG010000012.1, forward strand.
CAGGAACACCGTAGAGAGCCTTCTCGGACAGGCACGAAGGGAGATCCGCACTCAGAGTAGCCTGGGACATGTGCGCAAGCGTGGAGTCAGACTGGCAAGTCAGGCAGATCTTGACGAGGTTTTGGGGGATGTGGGGCATGAGCTGGAGAAGCTCGGGAGTCTTGCCCGAGGCAGAGATCATGAGCAAAACGTCCTGGGGACGGAGCACACCGAGATCGCCGTGGAGGGCGTCGCAAGGGTGGAGGGTGGCGGCGTGGATGCCGAGCGAGTTCATGGTCGCGCAGAGCTTGTCTGCGATCTTGCCAGACTTGCCCATACCGGTGATGACGATCTTGCCGCCGATGAGGAGCGCGTTGTGCATGAGCTGAATGGCGGAGACAAAGTGCGACTGGGTGGTCGGGTCGTTGCGGTAGAGATCAAGAAGCTGCGCAAGCGAGCGGGTCTGCGCGTCGAGCATCGACACGGCGCAGGAGAGAAGGGTCGCGGGGGAAGACTCCGCGGGGGGAGTGAGCGGCGAAGGCATGACCTTGCGGGGGGTCGAGGGAGTGTTGCGGACAGCGTTCATCATGGTGGATAGAGGTAGTAGCAGTGAGTTGACGAAGTAGTTGTGAGAGACGAAGACAATTGAGTGATGCGGGACTGGATCTGAGATGCTTGGAAGCCCTGGGGGACGCAGGGTATTTATAAGACGGGACCTCGGGGGAGGAGCTCTTGATATCGGGCGGTGAGGCGGGCGCAACCGGTGGCAAACCGGGGCGAAGCAAGCCAGGGGCGTGAACCCGGGTTCAAGCCGCACGCGCCGGGTTCGGCTGTTCGTCGTACACACACCGCGCGATGTGCATGACGGCATCGCGGATCACACAAAAAAGAAAAAACACAAATCCTAATTTGCGAGAATTGCTTCGCGCTCGCATATATTACGACGCCGCGGCGGCGAGCCTCGGTGCCTTGAGCGGTGCTTTGCGGTGTGTCTTCGCGATGTAGCTCTTGGTGCCTCGGTACTGTGTGCGACCGCATTGTGCGACCATCGCACACGCTGGTGCGACCCCTCGCACAGCTCTCATGTACAACTCCTGTTCGCGCCCGGCGGAAAACGCTCTCATCGAGCTGTCGCAGCGCGCTGACGTACGGAGATCGTGTCGCAGGCAGTATATTGATTGGTATACGCATCAGGCTCCGACGTTGACAGCTCGACAGCGAGCCGCCACGCTAAAGCCAGCGCTGTCCGCATATACTTTGCCATATACATACATACACCGGTCACAGCCTCACCTAAAGTTATTATCGCGCGCATAGGCGCCACCCGCCGCCCGACGCGTGCCTGGATCACAGTGCAGGGCCCGCTGAAACATCTTAATGTGATCGCGGTCCTGGTTACAGGGCACGTTTTAGCGCGGCCGTCTTCCGATGAGTTAATCCGGTGGATGTGGATGTGAATCAAGACCCCTCCGCCGCGACGCTGACACCGTGCGCTAATAATCCAGCTCACCCAAGCGGTGCAAGCGGTGCAAGTGGTGCAAATTAGCGGTGCAGCTCCGCCGGGCTCGCGTGGCTGCCGCGCGTGCTTCATCGCCGAAAGTACACACCTCCCCCGTCGTATGCCGCTCGCCACGCGCGCCGCCCTCCGCTCCACCACTCCACCGCGCCCACCGCCACCCTTCTGGCGGCTTGCCGAACGATCGCGTCGAGCCACCTGAAACGCCGCTCCCAGTGACGTAGATCTCCCAATTTTAATTAACCACCTGCACAAACCCAGCCGGCCATCGCAATCTTAACAAAGCACACTTCCATCTCTCGTGCGGGAAACAACAAACAGGCCATGAGTATGCTGGACATTGGCCCCCTGGATTCATACGCCATCCCGGGTTTGCCCGCCTCGGCCTACTACGTCTCCTCCTTCATCTCGCCCGACGAGGCCGACCGGCTGCTCGACAAGGCACGTCCCCCTCCTTCCCCTTCTTGTCTCGACAGGCGTCATCAAAGCTCGACGCGACTCGCGATCGGCGCACCGCCGCCGCCGCCACCGCCGCCGCCGCCGCCTCATCGCTAACCGAACCAGATCACGACCGCCCCGCTGCCCCGCTGGACCACTCTTGCTCACCGCAGACTTCAAACGTGGCCCACTGCGCTGCTCAAAAGCGCCGTTCTTCCGACCTCCGAGCCCCTCCCGTCATGGCTCCGCGACCCCGTCGTCGACCGCATGCAGTCGGCTTTCGGAATATGGACTCACGCCCCCCATGGAACTGCTAACCACTGCCTCGTCAACGAGTATCTGCCCGGCCAGGGCATCATGCCCCATGAAGACGGCGACGCGTACTTCCCCATGGTAGCCACCGTCAGCCTCAACGACGGCATCGTGCTCGACATCTACAAACAGAACGGCGCCAAGCGCGAGCTTGTGCATCGCGTATACCAGGAACCCAGAAGGTGCGTACATGAATGTAAACAATCCAAAAAAACTCCACATTGGCACTTTGATTAATCCCGCTTCCCTCGCGTCTGCATTCACGACAGCCTCCTCATCACCACAGACGACATCTACTCGCATTACCTCCATGGCATCGCAGAAACCACCGTTGACGTCAACTTGACTCCGCAAACGGTCGCCAACTGGACCCTGCTCCGCCAGGAAACTCGCGACAGAATCACAGCTGACGGCTCCTCCTCCTCCTCCTCCTTGCCCCGCCAAAAGCCTCGCATCAGTCTCACGTTCCGCGACGTCAAAAAGACTCGAAACTACGCCGCGCTGCTCATGAAACCACCTCAGAAAAAACAGCCCCGAATCCAGGTTGTAGAGTAAAAATTTCCCCTAGCTTTGTACATTTTTATACGTACATTTTTACAGTAATATGTTTCTTTAAATACATTCGTACATGCAGCATTCACTCACGCCTTGCTCACATCATCACTCTTGGGCGCAGCCGCGGCCGCGGCCGCGTCCTCCACCGTCTCCTTGGACGACTCCTCGTTGATGACCTCGGTCTCCACCTCCTTGGGCTCCTCAACGGTCTCAGGTTCTTCCGCCTCCGGCTCCTTCGGCTCCTCTTCGGCTTTCGCCTCCTCGGGCTGTTCGATCATCTCGATTTCCACCTCCGGCTGGTTCGGCTTCTCAGAGACCTCGGTCTCTTTGACCTCCTTGGCCTCCTCGGTAGTCGCACTCGCTTCCGCCACCTTGGTTTCAGCATACGCTTGTCTCTTCATAATGTAACCGCGCTCGTCATCAAGAACGTAGTTCTTCTGTGTCCATGCTCTCGAGTCCTCCAAATTCAATCTCCCATAGTCATACGTCAATCCCGTTCCATCACCAGACGTCTCCTTCGCCCTATCCCAATCCCTCTCCATCAACGACAACGCGCGGTTCACATTCGGCACTCCGTGTCTCTTGTACCACCAAGCTTCAGTCCGCTCTGCCAACCGCATGTTCAAGAACTTCTCCATAGTCTCCGCGTCCGTCTTGCGAGGCTTGCCAATACCGATTCGGATCCGCGCAATCTCAGGCGCAGCTTCGTTCATATCCGCAAACTGCTCGTACACAGACTTGGCAACAGGATGCATATCTTCCGCAGGCCCGTCCTCAAACGCGGTCTCAAACACATGAAACGGCACCTCGGTGTCCTCGTGCAACACCACAACTCGCGTCGTAGGGAAGAAAGTCGGCGTAGCTCGCTGGAGCTCATCGTACGCCTGACGCACAATCACGCCGGCAAGGTCAGGCTCTGACATTCTCGCGAGAAGATACGCAATGTTGCTGCTCGACTCTGGCGGGACCAACCCCGACATCTGCTTCTGCTCCTCCTCCGGCATCTCCCCGTCGTTCTCGACCGCCTGCTCCGGCCGCTGCTGACCTTGCGGGCGTTCCCAGCTCTCGTAAGGCGAGAACTTTGCGCGTCTAAACGTTCTGTAGAACGGTCTATGAAGCAATGATTTCCCCGAAAACAAGTTGACGTGGAACTTTCGATTTTCGTCAACGCCCAAGTCCTTCTCAATTTGCCGCTGGATGACATTATGCCACAGGTGCCGTCGCTTCACCAGGCCCATGTCGAACAGCTCGCTCACAAGCGTGCTGGCAATCGTACGCCCGAGATCTCGCCTTGAATTCTGATATCTGGTCGATCCGATACCGCATATCTGCGCTCTTGTTAGTCGTCGTCGTCGTAGCAGCGTAACGAGTTGATAATCGCACGTACCAGAAGTTGCGACCGGGGCGAGATCAGCAGACCCGGGTCCGTGAGAATAGACAGCGTTTTTGACGCCATTGTCAAACGTAGAATGAATCTTCTGCTTTGTGAGTGCGGAGATGTGCAGTGTTGAGTCGAGTTGCAATAATAATATCGTGGTCGACAATTTTCGCAGCCTTTTTTTTTTTTTTTTTATCTTTTTGGGAGGTTTCTTTTGTTTGCGCTTCTCGATCAACATCGAATCACCAAAGCACCACCACCAACACGCCTTTTACACCCACAATGGCCGTGAGTTTCCTTTGCCGCTTGATTATTTGTTTGAGTGCTTTTGCTTACGTCTTTGCAGGACTTTTCAGAGATCGTCGACCTTGTTTCGCGAGGCGCGCAGACGTTCCTCAACATCTACTACCCCACGCTCGACCAGAACCGGTCCAAGATTCCCCTTCTCTTCGAGCCCACCGCGGCAATCGTGTACAACGGCAACCCGCTCCTCGGCGGCAACGCCATCGCAGAGCTCTACGCAAACATGCCTCCGACGCTTCATGAGCTCACCGGCTTCAACGCACATCCCCTCGCCGCCGGCGCCGCGGGCGGTCAACCGGCTGCCGTCGTCACGGCAGAGGGCAAAGTATGGCTGGGCGCCCGCCAGCCTTCGCATGGCGGCCACGGACGACACAGGGAAAAAAAGCATCAGCAGAATCAGGGAACGCTGTGTGGGTTTTCGGAAACACTGATTCTGCGGCCGCAGCCGGATGGGAAGTTCATTATCGGCGCGCTCACGTACCGTTTGATCTACCGCCAAAACGACGACTACGAGCCTCAGCCATAGTCGACGTTTCACGTATGTCTTTGCATTCACGCCATTCATGTATCATATTAAGGAGTTGTTCGGACTGTATCATCTGTAAATACATTAATACTGCTTTACTACGCACAAAGCTGCACCACCTCGCACTCCATCGTAGCAACATTCACCAGCACGATCTCTCCCGTATGGCTAAACTTCGGCACCGCGACCACCCGTGTGATCTGACCCTCCTCTCCTTCCACCAATCCCGTCGCGAACCGCGGCTGGTTTCCTGCAAAATACACATGCGGAGTCTCGTGCAAAATGAACGGATCCCGCTCTTTGAACGGAAACGTCCACAGCGTATCCGGCGCCGTCGGCGCACAATGCTGCCATCTCAGCGTCCGCTCCATCATCGCTAACCGGTCATCCCCGTCAATGTACTTGTAAATATCATCCACCGGCTGTCCTGCTGTTCCCAGAACACGAGCGCCTGTTCCAGCGTACTCCCACCAACATGGATTCGTCACTGCGCGCACAGGCGCAGGTGTATCACCTGCCACTCCAAACGCACCGGCTTTGCGTGCTGTCGGAAACAAAGCGGGATGTAGTGGCTGCTGCGGAATCGACGAGTTGGACGGATCCTGCGCTCCAGGCATCACGTCAACTGGCACACTCAGACCCAGTGTCGTGAGAATCCGATCCAGCATCTCCATCGGCCGCGCACTATACGCTGCGCTGTCATATCCGTACTTCTTGCGTCCGCCCTCGTTGTTCACGACCGCGTCCGACGCACCTGACGCAAAAACGTCACCAGCAATGATCACCTGCACGAGTTCGTTCGCGTGCCCATCGCCCAGCGTCCCACCAAGTTCACCAGAGAGATACTCCCCAAGCATAGTCACATCGTACCCTTCACTTCCGCTGATTTCAAGCCCAGACACAAGCGCAATGTATTGTGCTCTTGCGCTCTCTGGAGCGCGCAGCGGCCGCTGTGGCGCGAGTTCGGGAAGCATGAATTCGACAACGTTGAACTCGCCCGATGTGATTTCAGAACCAAGTGCAGCAACAACACATCCAGTGACTAAAAGCTCGCGATTGACAGCCGCGCCTACCAACTTGACCCGCCCGCTCTCATCCTCAATCGTGACGCTGTCCCGGTCATGATCCACCATTTTTTCAGACGACACCGGCGCAACCGTCCAGAATTCCCGCGTGACCTCCTCCAGTATACTCGGCTTGAGCGGCATATCAAGATACACAGTTCCAACAATCCACGACAGTTCCCCAGGAACAACGTCAAGCACCCGCTTCACATGCCGCGGAGTCTGCCCATTCACTTCCATTATCCCCCATTTGTCCGCAGCACGCTTTGCCACTCGCGGCCCAAGCTGCGCAAGTCGCATAAAGTACAGATTCGCATACTGCTGCTCGTATGATGCTTGATCCGTCCGCTCCCACTTCACGGTCAAACTGTCGTTATACTCCTTCACGAGGTCGCAGCGCGCACTTTGTCGCAGCGCGGCGGCGGCGGCGGCGGCGGCGCTTGTCTCCTCGTCCCTGCTGTCATTAGTCTTGCGCGCGATGTAACATGAAGCAAGCACTCACGGGCTGTGAAGTAAGTACTCTGCATCGCGCGTCGAAGTCGTCCCGACGGGTGCCATCGCGGTCATTACTGGGATCGTGGGTGTTTGAGGGGAAAGCTCCAGGAGACGCGTGTGAAGTCTGCGGCGGAACGCGTCGAGCGCGCGTCGAGCGCGCGTCGAAGGCGCGTCGAACGCGTGCGGCGGCGCGTATCGTTCGTGACTTCACGACTGCACGAGCGCGACCACGACCACAAGCGCGATCAAACGATCAAGGAGCGATTGTGTAGTAGAGAAGTCAACAGAGTGTTTGGTGCATACGGTGGAACTTCACGAGTTTGAATCGCGAGAGATGTAGGGCGTATTCTGTGGCTTAAACGGCCTGGAGTGGTCTTGCTCCGCGCGACGCATTCTCCGGGAGCTTACGATGGGTTTCGGCAGCGGCGAGAGCGACAAACACATCGATCGTCACATCACTTTCGTCGTTTGCGCTGAGGACAAAGGGAAAGGAGCAATAGATCATGAAGACGGAGGTGAGGATGGTGGAGAGGGTTAGGGCACGTGTCACGATGATCTCGACTTCAAGCACTTCGCCGCTCCTTCCTCATCCGACCCAGCGCCACCCAAACACCCTCCACACAGACAATGGCGCGCACGCCTATTGACACGGCTGTCTCGCGGACGTCGAATACGATGCTGCTGTCTTTTGCGGGCATCGTTGTTGCGGCAGTCTCGTACTTTCTCATATTCGCCGACGATCTGCCGGTCTACGATCCCCAGGCAGCGATACGCGAGAACGAGGCGCGAATACGTGAGGAGAACTTGAAGCGGAAGAAGAAGGAGAGGAGTTTGAAGACATCAGAAGATCACAAGGCGGCGGAGGATGCAGGCGATTCATGTAGTTGAATGTATATTTTATATATTACGATTATGAATATGCACATGATGACGCTGCTACTGTACATGGTTTCAATATACCTTACAGCACATACGGGAAGATCGCCTTGCGCGATTTGGGGTACGACGCGCCGAACTGGCGCTTGTAGCGCGCGTGCTTCTCAAGCGCCCAGTTGGACATGATTCCGGTCGCAACGATAAGGAAGACAACAAAGCCCCAGCTGCGGGCCAGAAGCGTGACCGCGGTCCACGCGAGAATCTCGAAAAAGTAGTTGGGAAACGACACCAGCGAAAAACCGTAGCCGAACGGAATCTTGCGCGCAGTCGAGCCCTTGGGCCGCAGCGACGACAGGATCAAGTGCGTAACAAAGTTGGAGATCTCCGCGTAAACCCACAGGCCGACGAGGGCATAGTACAGGTAACCGCTGAGGTCAGCAGCCGGGTTGGGGCCGTAGTAGACATATGCGGACAGCACGCCGGCAAGAGCCCAGTAGTGGCCAGAGTTGCGGAAAACGTACATTGCCGGCATTGTCGCGTTCGAGAACCGATGAACGTACTTGGACTCGAGCTCGCGCTTGACAAAGTGCAGCAGCACGAGAACAAACACGGTGCGCTGCGTCAGCGTGTGCTCAACCGGAGCACCGTAAACCAACGACGAGCAGAAGTAGAAGAATAGATGGATGAAAATAGGACCGGCGTACTCGATATAGAACACGGTGCGGTATCCGAGCTGGAGACCTATTTGACAGTGTTAGCACTTCCTTCTCCTCGCCCACCACCACCACCACACGCACCCAGATCCTTCACGTAAATAATCGAATTGTCCTGCAAATCATATTTCTCGAGCTTTTCCGTCGGCACCATGCGGGTATTGTCGATGAGCGTGAGTCGGATGCGCTCAGAGCTGAGCTTGGTGATCGCAGCAATCTGCGCGACGAGCTCCGCCACGGTTCCGCTGGACTCGATCTCGAGCGTCGACGGAAGCCGCGCAATCTTCGCCTTGGGCGACTTTGTTCGCAGATTCACCGTCACCATCTTTGTGCGTTCAATTGCGCGTCGAACAGAAGGCGGGTTACAACACTCAGCGAGTGAAGGGTGGGGGGAGGAAGGGAAGAACGGATGCCGGATATACTTTTATACACTGTATACAAATCGCCACGTGACCCAGATTTCCGATGTCCCTCCTTCTCCGCCCGGAGATGTCCTTGTCCCCCGGTCCCCTCATCGTCCAACCGTCCAACCCAATGGCCACTGCCGAGATCACGGTAGCTGCAGACGACGTGCTGGTCGCGTCCGCTCCGAGCGGTCTTCCCGCCCTTTTCTGGCGCGCTGCTTTTCCACACGTGCCCTTCTCGCGCGGTGAGCCAGCTACGAAGCGAAGGCGTTTGGCGGATGGCAACAACGACAGCACCATCGACAACGACGTGGTTGTCGTGGGCGTGGACGACAATGTAGCTGTATCCGCAGCTGGAATTGAGCAGTTTGTCAATGCGGAGGACAAAGTCGTGTTGTTCAGAGACATTGTCGAGTTCAGCATGCCCGACGAGGTCGGCGCGTCCATAAACAGCACCCTCGACAACATATTTGCCCGTCTCCCCACCACGGACTCGAAAGTCGACATTTCTGGCCAAGCGTTTAGACTTCCGTGCAAGTTTACCGCTAGTGTTCCGGACAGACTTGTCACTATAGGTGCAGACATCGTGCCACTAGGAAAGAAGAAAGCAGTCACCAACTCAGAGATCTGCAAACTTCGAGTATTTGATACCCAGCTCTTTGATGACATTCAGCTGTATACCTCATGTCGCGCTTTCAAAAAGATGAATAAACAAGACGAAAGCATTGTCACAATCCCACCAGCAATGCTCTGTGTGCGTCGTCGCTCCGCTGATAACAGCTACGCCTTCTCGCTAGACTTTGGCGTTATCCAGGAAAACACGTCGTTTCCAGACGTGCGCGCTTCTGAAATGACAGTGACAAAACTTTACGGCAAGCTTCTTCATCGCGCGTTTCCTTCACTTTCTCAGCAACGTATCGACTTTCTTCTCCCCACTCGTGATTTGCAAAAACTGTATGACGCGAATCAAACCACCGCGATGCCGCGTCAAAGAGTTCTCCCGTTTGAATTTTACAACGCAATCTGCACGACTGAGCCAAAATCTGAAGCGAGCAAGATGATGCAACATCCTGAGCTCGAATCTATGTTGCTGGATTATCAACGGCAAACGGTACAATGGTGCTTGTTCAAAGAAGGACGGATGGTTAAGGATGATGTGTTTGTCGATGTCGGTGTTAATGATATTGCTTTTCCACCATGGGGATGGCATCAAGATCCGACGAGTGGTCTATGGGTTGCGCCGGAGCTGGGATTAGTGTGCAAATCTGAGACGCAGCTCCGGCGTGAGTATCTTGAAGTACAGCGCGATGGTGGAGCCAAAGGACTGATTGCAGAGGAGATGGGACTTGGGAAGTCTCTTGAAGTGATTACTTTGATTCTACAGAATCCAAGACCGTTTCGTGACTTGGGAAAGACAACTACAGATATGTACTCTGGTGATGTAGTCACAAAGGCAAAGACAACGTTGATTATTGCGCCGTCAACGATTCTTAACCAGTGGGTTGAAGAATTCCAGAAGCACGCACCGCATCTCTCGGTTTATGTCTATGGCGGCGCTCAAAATGTGGAAAACCGAATCTCGCCAGAGCAGCTCATGACCTACGATGTCGTTCTCACGACATACACGAGCATGGCACGCGAGCTACATTACACCCAACAACCGCCCGAACGCAACATGCGTAACGAGCGCAAGTACGAACCCTTTCGAAGCACACTTGTACGCTTACAATTTTGGCGAATCATTCTAGACGAAGTGCAGCTTGTCGAAGCTGGTGTTGGAAACGCCGCGCAAGTCGCTCGGGCGATTCCTCGGTTTCATGCATGGGGTGTATCCGGTACACCGGCGAAAAACGACTTGTCGGATCTTGCGGGGTTGTTGCAGTTTTTGAGATATTTACCATTCACTACGGGCCATAATTCGAAAGTATGGGATAGACTTTGTAGGAACCAGGTAGATTTTTGCAGATTCTTTGGACAGTTGAGTATTCGTCATACGAAGGATATGGTCAAGGACTCTATTGCGCTACCGCCTCAGCGGCGCGTAGTGCTTTCGATTCCGTTTACGACGATTGAGGAGAATAATTACCGTCATTTGTTTCAAGAGTTTTTGGATGACTGTGGTTTCAGTCCCCAAGGCGCACCGACTCGGAACGACTGGACTCCTGCTGAAGAACTTCCAAAGATGTCAAGATGGCTAGGACGGCTACGACAGACTTGTTCACACGCGCAGATTGGAGCGGGGAATAAACGTGCGCTTGGCGGTGGTCCGCTGAGAACAGTGAACGATGTTCTTGACGCGATGTTGGAAAACGCACAGTCTACGGTGTTGAGTGACGAGCGTGTGTACTGGATATCAAAGATTCAGAGGGGACAGCTGCTTGAGCAGGATAAGAAGCCTGAGCCGGCGTTGGAACTTTGGATGGAGGCGTTATTAGGTATTAGGAAAGTTTTGGAGGAGTGCCGGAAGCAACTTGCGGTTGAAGCAGAGAAGCACAAGGAGCTGCGTGAGAAATTGGAGGAGAAGGAGAAGAATGAAAAGGAAGTGGATGAGAAGCAGAGTGTGTTGGATCAAATGGAGCGGGAAGAAGAGGAGAAAGTGAAGAGTCGAGTTATGTCTGCGCGACATCGGGTGCGTACGTTTGTGGAATTGGAGCATCGATGTTTGTTTTTCATTGCCAGTGTGCATTTTCAGCAGGAACGCAAGGAGCTGGAAGATGAGTTTTACGGACTTGCGCAGAAAGCGCGGGAGGAGCTTCTTCAAGAGTCGCAGACCCGAGCGCAGAAATTGATGGATACATTGACGAGCATGGCTGAAAATCAAGAGTTTGTCGAGATTCCAGATATCGAAGAGGTGGATGAGATCGAAGGAGGGCTTGAGATTCGAGCAGTTTCGTCTCGCGCAAGAGAGCTTTCTGGGTTTCTGAATGAACAGGCGAATGTGTTGGACGAGTGGCGCGAAAAAGTGATTTCGCTTCTACGGCAGAACTTGGTGGATAAGGATTCTGAGCCAGATGGCGAGGAGTATACCGAGTCGCTTGATGCTCAAGAGGAAGCGTTTCAGTATCAAGAGGCGATACGGCAGACGTTGGCTGATCGGAATGAGGCGGTGAACGGGGTGAAGAATAATCTTGTTGAGCATGATATTGCGGTTGAAGATGCGTTGGATAAGCGTACGGAGCTGGCGAAGAAGTTGCTTGACGAGCGGAAAAAAGTGAAGCCGCCACCACAGCTCGGATCGATGAAATCGTTGCTGGATGATCTTCGACGACTTGGATCGCAACTTGCGTATGATGCGGAGGATGAAGGTGAAGCAACTGAGCGACAACGGAGACTTGGGATTGAGCATACGTTGGTGACGCGGGAGATTTCAAGTTTGCGAAATGTGTTTAACGCGCAAAAGAAAGCAGTCGATCAACTTGAGAAAGAAGCGTTATTTTTCCGCGCGATTTATAACGCCAGAATCGAGTATTATAAGCAGCTTCAGCAGATATCCGACGGCGTGGCGGAGTTTGAGCCCAAAGAACCCGAGCGATTCGCGAGCGCGGCGATCGTGAGTGAGGAGAGACAGCGCGCGAAGATCGAGAGAGCGTATGCGCGACTGCGGTATCTTGAACATTTGGGGAAATCTGTGCTTGGAGAGACGGGAACGGTGCCGGAAAGCGATCGGATTTGTGTGATTTGTCAGAGTTCGTTCGAGGTCGGGACGTTGACTGTGTGTGGACATCAGTATTGTCGCGATTGCATGCTGGAGTATGTTGTTTTAACTTTTGAGTCTAGAGAGGTGCGCGCTAACGTGAAGCAGATGGTGGAAAGCGCATCATACGTGTCCGATTTGCAAGCGGCATTTGAAGGATAAGGAGATTTACGCTATTTCATACCGACCAAGCGAGATTCGCGCGCACGAGGAGCAATCAGGAACGAGCTCGCCGTCGAATCAACCGACTGCCGCGGACGCGACTCAACCCGGGCCTGATCAGATTTACGTTGGTATGAACGAGCGGGAGCTCGAGCGGATCAAATCGATTGATTTGGTTGACTCGTACGGGTCGAAGATTGATATGATTCTACGACATATGCTGTGGCTTCGTCAGACAGAACCGAATGCACAGGTTGTGGTGTTTTCGCAGTGGACTGATTTCCTCGGTCTTGTGGGTGTAGCGTTGACGAGACATAATATCAAGTTTGCGACGCTGGAGAAAAACATGGCAGCGTTCAAATCTGACCCGGCGTACATGTGTTTTTTGCTACACGCGCGGTCGCAGTCATCTGGGCTGACGCTGATTAACGCGACACATGTGATTCTATGCGAGCCACTTTTCAATACGTCGCTGGAATTGCAGGCGATTTCGCGGATTCATCGGATTGGACAGACGAAGCCGACGACGGTGTGGATGTACACTATTGCTGGGACAGTGGAGGAGTCGATATTGTCGTTGACGACGAAGCGGCGGATTGCGTTGTTGCAGCAAGAGAAGAAGAGCGGGTCGAGTACGCCGGCGACGATGAATGCAGGGATGACTGACGCGAAGCTGGATATCAGCAATTCGATTGAGCTTGCGCGTGCGTCGGGGCGACTTGTGAATAAGAAAAACGAGGGCGAGATTGTGCCGCAGGATGAATTGTGGGACTTGTTTTTCGGAGAAGCGGCGGCAACGGATACGCACCGCAAGATGGAACTCATGGATATCGCGCTACAGGGACGCGAGGCCGGTGCTGCCGACCCCGCGGGATTCGAGTACCAGCGGTTTCTGAGGGCCCAGGCTGCGCAGAGTAGAGCGAGTGCAGTAGGCCGCGAAATACGTATCTAGATAGTAATATAGTAATGAATAGCTCGCCTCGAACAACGCAGAGTTTAGAGTCCCGGCTTAGGCAGCAAAGCCCGAACCCGCACTGATTCTCTCGAGGCGAGGCGCCGATTATCAGCCGACGTCCAACGTCCGCCACTGCGCTCTCTTTCCTTCTCCGCCACTTTTACTCCCGCAATTGCGGCCCAATTGACGCAATAATTACAGAAAAAAAAATGCCAGAGACTAACGGAACGAAACACGTGGCAACGTACACGGCTGCCGAGCCGACGCAGATTTCGTCGGTGTTGCAGGGAGGATATCATCATCCACTGCTGCGGATGTGGCAGCAAGAGCGACAGCTCACGAAGGTGCGGATCTGATTATGTTTTTTGAAGGTGGGTTTATTTGAAGCTTACGATAGTAGTCGGCGCTGATTTACCCGCTGTTTATCACGGACGACGAAGACGAGGAAACCGAGATCCCGTCGCTGCCCGGTCAGAAGAGGTGAGCTGATGCTATTTAGTGCTATAGACGAGTGCAGGCGCTAACAGGGACGGTAAAGATGGGGTGTGAACAAGGTTATTCCGTACGTGAAGGACCTCGTTTCCAAAGGCTTGAAATCCGTGATTCTGTTTGGTGTTCCTCTCAAAGACGGAACGAAAGACTTGTTTGCCACTTCTGCGGACGATCCAAACGGCCCCGTGATTACCGCGATCAAGGCGCTCCGCGTGGCGTGTCCCGATCTCTTCATCATCTGCGACGTGTGCATGTGCGAGTATACCAGCCATGGCCACTGTGGAATTCTCCGTGACGACGGCTCGATTATTCGAGAAGAGTCAGTCCGACGACTCGCGGCCATTGCGGTGAACTACGCTAAAGCAGGCGCGCATTGCGTCGCGCCGTCGGATATGGTTGACGGCCGTATTCTGGCTATCAAACAAGGATTAATCGCTGAAGGCCTCGCGCATAAATGCATGCTCATGGCGTACTCGGCTAAGTTTGCAGGAAACTTGTATGGTCCGTTCCGTGATGCCGCGGGATCCGCTCCGAGTTTCGGAGATCGGAAATGTTACCAGCTTCCGGCTGGAGGACGGGGTCTTGCGAGACGGGCAATCATGCGGGATTTGAGTGAGGGAGCAGACGCGATCATGGTTAAGCCGTCGACGTTTTACTTGGATATTATTTCAGATGCAAAGGAGTTGGCTAAAGATGTCCCGATTTGTACGTACCAGGTGTCGGGTGAATACGCTATGCTGCACGCGGCGGCGGAGAAAGGCGTCGTGGATTTGCAGACAATCGCGTTCGAGGCGGCGTATGGATGTCTTCGTGCGGGTGCGAACTTGATTATTACGTACTTCACCCCGGATTTCCTGGTGTGGTTGGATGAAATGTAAAGTATGTAAGTGGATAATGAACAAGTATTAGATTCTATATGTACACCAAACTCCAGTTTAAAACACAGTGATTATTCACGCCAGCATTGGCTCTGCGCGATTCCGGCTGCGCTCCGCACGCTCCTCTTCTTCCTCCTCCTCCTCCTCCTCCTCCTCGCTGACTTCCTGGGCTTGCTGTTCCGGCAAATTTGACTGTGGTACTGTAGGAACGGATTTGAGAAGCTGGTAAAGTAACCCCGTTAGTTTCAACTCTTGAATTCATCAAGGCAACAAGACGTACCTCTTCTCGTTGCATATTTGCCAATTCCTCCTCAATTTCATCTTCCTCTGAGTTCGTAATCGCGTTAGATAGCATCTCGTTGACTTCCTAAAGAAAAAGAGGTTAGTAGTGTTTAATGTGGGACGCGGGAAAGGGGGGCATACCTGTTGATATGAAATGCCTTCTGCGGTTTGGTCAAGAAGCTTCTCAACTCTTTCGAGCGACATTTCCTTGTTAATTTCTTTGAGTACTTTGTTTCCTTGTTGTAGTCCAAACAAGACGTCTTTCTCCACAAGTGCGAATTCAATCGATGTAGTCTATACACCACCACTGTTAGCCTCGCGCACAAGATGGTGACCGACCGACCCAACTCACCAATCTCTCAAGTGTTTCCAGTTGACTATCCGTTTTCGCAAGCAATTGTTCCTGATACTTTCGTTTTCGCAGCGCAAGTAATGCTCGATTCTTATCCCCCTTTTCAAGATACTCTTTCGCAATCGCTCGTTCCCGGTCTAACACGACTTCAATTCGTTTCTGGTATTGTTGAAGCTGGTCACGTTGTACTTTCATGTCCAAAATCGCACGGTCTTGTGCCGTGATCTTCGGCGCCGGCTTGGAGCCGAACGCACCCATAGTGTGTGTGAGGTGGGGAGTTGTTGTGGCTGGATGATGGTGAATCGATCGTGGACGAGCACGCGATAAGCAGAGATCTCGAGGTGGACAATAGTGGGAAGCGAAGCGACACGAGCGCCGTTTAAGCTGACATTCGATTTCGCGTCTTCAGCTCCACGTTTCCCCACCACCACCACCACCACCACCACCACCACCACCATCAACACCGCAGAGGTCATGGCACGGCCGCCAGATATACCGACGAATGCCGCAAAGGCGGTACTGCTTGCTGCGTATCTTACGTCTGCGGTGCGGGTCACAGAGTTGCGCGATCTGTTTGCTTCGGCCGCGTGGAGCAGGACAGTGAACGGTGCGGAGGATGAAGATGAGGATGAGGATAAGAGCACTGCGCTTGCGTTGGAGATACTACTGCGGTTTTTGCCAGACGGTGCGGACGCAGCAACGTATTTGCCGGTTATCTCAGATGTTGTGTATGGACGTGGGAAAGCAGGGGACGAAGGGATGATGGAGGTTGATGATCTCGAGGTTTTACCGGAAGCGATTCGCGCGATTGACGACGCGACGGCCGCGGCAGTTGTTGCTCGGATATTTAGATCGAGTGAGCTGGCGATTGTGCCGAAAGTTTATAAACAGGACCCGGATCAGACGTATACAGCGTGGGTGTTTGCGCGGATTTACACTGTCGACGCGGCGTTTAATGGTGTTCTTGAGCTTGTCGACGCGATTGCTTCGCACCCTTCGATGCCGGAGGAAGTGCGTGATTGGCGAGACGGAGTGCTGCGGCCGTTGCAAAAGTACTTGTCATTGTATTCGCATGCGATTGATGATCCGTCATGGCGAGAGTTCACGCTACGAGAGTTCACAAAGACGGATCCTGCGAAAGTGATTGAATATTTTCTACGCCACACGACAGAGAAGACAGTGACGCGGGACGTGATGGTTGTGGTTACGCCGTATGTGGAGTATATTTCACGAGCGACGTCGTCGTCCGCGTTGTTGGCGACAAGTGGAATGGACAAACTGCATCCGTGGAGACGGATGTTTGAGTGGTTTGTGAGTTCGGCGAGGAGTCAATTGGGGGTTGTTACGGAGTTGGCGAAGAATTGGTCGGCGGTGTACAGTAATGAGCAAAAAGATGTGATGCTGGAGTATGTGTCTGCGCTGATTGCGGCGTGCTATCAGTGTGAGAGTACGTCGGCGGAGAGTTACAGTTCGATGCATACGCTAAAGTCACGGGCGGATGCAGTGCTCAAGTTGGTGACGGAGAGGTATGCCGTGTCTACGGCGGCGAATGAAGGTGGGCTCACGAGCGCTGCGTCGTCGGATACTGCGATGAGCGAGATGAGTTCGCTGGACGACGCGCTCAGGTTTCCGAATAGTCCACTTTTTGCACCGACGGCGAGTAGTTTGGCTGTTTTGGATCAGTTGATCACAGCGTCGTCGATGCTGTCGACGTATGTTTCCACGCCGCTGCAGACTGTAGTGCGACTTCGGCTTTTCGCGTCACATGAAGCGCAGTATCAGTTTTTGCTCAGGGTCGTGCGGGGCACGTCGAAGGAGTACGCGCATCGGGATGATAGTAACTGGCGGGCGTTGCGGAGTTCGGCACGGTGGCTGAAGACGAAGAGTCACGTTCTTTCGAAGCTGTCGGATTCGGATATCGGGAATATTTTCCTCGGGGCGCTGCTTGATTTCGGACGGATTAATCTTGTGAGCGAAATTTACATTGACCCCGTGACGCCGCCGTTGTCGCTGGGGGATGTCGAGAAACATGTGTTGAAGGCGTTTCATGAGCATTACGACAGCGCGTCGAACTGCAATGCTACGCGAGGAAGCTTGAGGACTGCCAAGCAGGTTCTGCAGTTGATATATCCGACTATTTCGACGTCGGAGAAGCTGTACTGTGCGGATCTGCTGTTGAAGGCGACGCATGAGCTGTCAAAGTACTCGCTTGTGCTGGTGCAAGGAGTGCCGCTTGTGCCCGCGCAGATCAAGGCGAACGGGAACGCGGAGGAGATTGTTGCGCGGTTGCTGCAGGCGAACGAGAAGGCGTACTTGCAGGTTGACGAGATGATTGAGATTACGCGGAATCTGACACTGGGGCTTGCGGCGGCGGCGGAGATGTACGGCGGCGGGGTGGCGGCGCGCGATGCCGGGAAGGCGAAGCTTGCCGGGGTGGAGTACCGCGTGGTGCGGGACTGTGTGTATGCCGCGCTCGCGGCGGACGATCTGCGGACGGCGTACGAGTACTGCATGGGCCGGCTGTGGACGGAGGAGCGGGCAGTGCGGGCGACGGACGAGAATCTGGTGTGGCAGGTGTTTTACGCGACGGGGCGGTACGTGAGTCCGAATGCGGGGGAGACGACGCCGTCGCCGGGGGCCGGGGCGACGAAGATGTCGCCAATGATGGTGCTGCAGATGCGGAATCGCGTGAAGGCGCTGGAGCTGCAGATGGAGCTGCTGGCGCGGGCAATGGAGATTTGTCCGCGGGAACAGCTCGGGGAGGTGCTGCACACGTGGGAGGGGTTCGAGATCCAGGTCGCGCAGTCGCTGTACATAGTTAAGTAGTGTAATTGGATACTGTATGCGGCTCGACACGAAGGCACGAAGGAGGTGTGATCTGACCCGGCGAGCGTAGAACAACGAGCAGTTGTGTAGACCGGAGACACGCCATGACGACACGCGAGGGCCGCGCGGGGGAGGCGAGCGAGAACGAGGTGAGTACGTGTGTGAGTGTGAGTGTGGTGCAGAAGCCTCGGGCTGACGATGGGCAGCAGCGACAGCGGCAGCGACTCGTGCGGGCAAGCTCGCTTTTCCACGGGGCAGAGACGTATTCGGATGATGACGATGGCAGCAGCGGGGCAGAAGTTGGAGGGGAGTTGCCGTCGTCGCCGCCTGAGGCCGAGGAGTTTGAGTATGAAGAGGAGGAGGGGGTGGAGGAGGAGGAGGAGGTGGAGTATGGGAGCAGTGGGGACGAGTTTGAGGACAAGACGATTGTGACGACGCAGCCACAGCCATTGGTGCAGACACAGTCGCAGACACAGACAGAGACACCGACGACGACGACGACGACGACGACGACGACGACAGACGACATGTGGTCTGCAATCGCGGATCTGCAAACACGCGTCGGACACCTCGAGAGCAGCACGCGGAGCACGACCGGGACGCGGAGAACAAGTTACTTGCGCGCGTTACTACCGCGACAAACAGGGCTTTCACGGGACTTGCCAGGGAGTCTACGGAGCTCGTTGGAGAGCACGGTGGATAGTGTGGACACGCTCACGCTGCTGTGCACGCCTGCGCCGGCGGGGTATGATGCACACGTGGTTGCGTCCAAAGTGGATGCGCTGTACCGGGCGCTGTCGGAGCTGCTGATTGTGCTCAACACGGGGGCAGGGCCGACGGCGTTGGCGGAAAGATCAGGCGTGTCGGAGGCGGGGAGTCCGCGAAGTACGAGGCAGGAGAAGACGACGATGGCAACGACGATGGCAACGACGACGACGACGTCGCCGCAGCCGCGATTGCAGACGCGGTTTCCCCCGGTGTCGTCGCCGGGGACGGCATCAGGACTTGCGGGGCTGGCGGATCGGCTGCCAGTGCGGGCAGCGTCGCGGCTGCGGAGTTCGCTGGAGACGGTGCAGTTGCCGGTGCAGATGCGGCCTGCGTCGAGGCTGGCGAGTCGGGCGTCGGTGTACGGGGAGGAGTTTGAGTCTGATGGTGGGGGCGGAGTATCGGGCAAAGTATCAGGCGCAGACGGGCTGGGATTACGGAGGAGTAGGTCGATGCGGACGTGGACTCGGACGGGGAGCGCTGTTGACCGGCGCAGGATGGTAGGCGGGGGAGCGAGCAACAGCAGTCCTGGGGCGGGTCGATTGCAGACGCAGACGCAGACGCAGACGCAGACGCAGACGCAGTTCCAAACGCAGCTGAATGGGCGGCTTGCGGACGTGCGGTCGTCGCCGCCAGAGTACTCGACGCGGCGGAACTGGTAGGGCAAGAAGGATTGGATGTGTGTGTATTGTATAGAGAGATAGTAAACAACCAGAGACGTATAACGTGACAAGACCCAAGAAGGAGCGACAGATGCAGGAAATCAAGCGGCGACAAAAAAAGAATCACTATAAATCACAAAAAACAAAACAAATCAGATGACGGTCTAAGGACGGAACGAAGGAGTCGGAGGCGGGCTCGCGGAGGGCGTGCGGGGCGGGCCGGTGCCGATGATCTTGGACCACTCCATGAGCTGGTAGATGAGACTCATGTTGGGCCCGATGGCGGGGACCTTTGTTTTGACCCAGGCGTATGCGCGGTTGAGGTCCCATCTGCGCTGGAGCATGACGAACGCGACGACGAGCGACGCGGAGCGCGAGACTCCGCACTGGCAGTGGACGAGCACGCGCTTGCCGTCGCGCACGCGGTCGGCCATGAGCGAGGTGAGGAACGGGAGGTCGGGCACGAGGGGCGATGTGTGGTCCCAGGGGATGAACACGTACTCGGGCGTGTCCGCGGGCGTGTCCCCGGAGAACGGGTTGCGCACCTCTTTGGCCACGTTGATGACGACGTCGAACTGCGCGGCCGTGGCGCGTGAGGGCTCCGAGTAGAGGAAGATGGAGTCGACGACGGCGATGGGTCCGTCGCGGTAGGCGCCGCCGCCGGGGAGCGTTCCCGCGTCTGTCGCGTCTGTCGCGTCGCCTATCGCGTCGCCTATCGCGTCGGCCTCGCGGAAAACCGCCGGTCGCGCCGACAGCGGCGGACGGGCATGCAGCGCCGAAAACGCCGAAAGCGTCGGCGCGGCCGAGGCGGAGGCCAGACGCAGGACGAGGTTTGCTGGCCGCCGGCGCGCCTTGGAGGCGAACGGCGGCGGCGGGGGCGGGGGCGGCGGGGGCTGGGGCTGGGGCAGCTGCGGAGGCGGCGAGGACGGCGAGGACGGCGCCATGGGCAGCAGACGACGGCGTCTCACGACACGCGCACGCAGACGACTCTGGACTGGACTGGACTGGGGGGGCGGGGAGGAGGGCCTGGCTGCTCTACTACTACGCTGGAGCTGCAAATCTCGCGATGGCTGTTTCGGGCGGAGAGCCCCACGACCCAATGACTCAGCGCTGACTATATTGTGTATGTGTGCTTATGTATACAGAACGACATCTCCCTCACCACCACCTCACTTCTCGCCCCCGTTCACCACCGCAAGACTCTTCTCCGCATAAAACCGCACGTCCACGTCCTCGTCCTCCCGCAGCCGCTCCAGACTCGGCACAAGCACCTCCGCAATCGCCTTCTCCCCCTTGCTCTCGCTCTCGCCCTCGCTCTCGCTCTCCCCCGCCGCCGCCTCCTTCCCCCGCAGCGCCCGCACAACCGCCTCGAACGACCGCGCAATCGTGAACCGAATGTTCGGAATCCCGTCCCCGGCCATGCTCTCCAGAAACGGCACAATC
Organism: Myxozyma udenii; assembly: GCA_030705025.1. NCBI lineage: Eukaryota > Fungi > Ascomycota > Lipomycetes > Lipomycetales > Lipomycetaceae > Myxozyma > Myxozyma udenii. Next base: position 116,651 of record JANIWG010000012.1, read on the forward strand.
TCCTCCACAATCGCGTCCACAGACACCTCGCTCGCTAGCGTCGTCGCCGCCACAATGCTCGTCATCCGGTACAGGTAGTTCGTGTTCGTCCCCGCCTCCACCACCTTGGGCAGTATCGTCGTCCGCGCCCACTCCTCCCCAAACACCTCCGCCAGCCGCCGCAGATTCTCCGTCGCCGCCTCCCGGATCGAGTACACGCTGTCCCGCAGCCACCCCATGCACAGGTCCCGCAGCTGCGTGTCGAAAAACTCCTGCCCCAGCTGCGACGCAAGCAGCGGAATGTACTCAATGATCGCCAGCCGCACCCGCCACTGCCGGTCCTGCGCCAGCTGCGTGATCGCCGGCAGCAGCGACTGCGACAGCAGCTCCACCCCAATCACCTCGTTCACCTGCTCCAGCTTGCTGATGATGTTCAACCGCACCTCCGGAAACTCGTCCCGCAGCATCTGCAGAAACATCGGCACCAGCAGCTCAATCGTCTGCTCCTTGCCCAGCTGCGGCGCCAGCCCGCTGATCTTCGTCGCAAGCGCAGACCGCACGTGCTGCGACGGGTCGCTCACCAGATCCTCAATCGGCCCCAGCAGCTCGTCCACAACAACGTCCTTGTCAATCATCGAGCAGAACCCGGGCACCTGCTTCGCAACAACCGTCCGCACCTCCGCCTCGCTGTCCTTCAGCAGCCGCAGCATCACCTTCACAAAGTCCGTCTCCAGCTTCTTCTTGTCGTCCCCGCACACCGCCCGCGCAAGCGCCTCCAGCCGGTCCGCAATCATGTACCGCACCCGCCAGCTCTTGTCGTTGAACAGCTTCTCCAGCTGATCAAGCACCTGCTCCCGCGCCTCCGCAGGCCCAAGCACCTCGGCAATCGCAATCACAACGTCAATCGTAAGCAACCGCACGCTGTCCTGGTCGTCCTGCGCAAGGTACACAAACAGCGGCACAATGTCCGTCTTCACATGCTCCTTGTCCACAAGCTTCACCAGCCCCGTCAAGTGCGTCGCGGCTGCGCGGCGCACCATCGGCGACTCCTCGTACACCAGCTGCCCGTACATCTGGCGCAGCGACGCCTGGCTCTCCTCGCCCACCTTCTCGTACACCGTCGCATACAGGCCCGTCACAGACACCTTGCTCGTAAACCACTCTGTGCCCGACGTCAACCGCTTGATCAGCGGCATAAAGCACGTCTCCGTCTGCTCCGGCGTAAGCTCGCCGCAAATCTTGATCAGCGACTCCACCGCGCGCTCGCGCACAAGCGGTTCTTCAACCGCTGCAAACGACTCAAGCAGCGCCAACAACACTCCCGCGTGCTCGCTGCCGCCAACATACGGCACAAACGACCCAAGCTCTTCGGCAAGAACAGTCAACACCTCGTCCTCGTCGTCAAGCGAGTCCTCGAGAAACGGAATCAGATCAGTCCGCGTGCGCTCCGGACCAAGCGCAAGCGCGATGGTCGAAAGCCGGCGGATCGCAGACAACCGCAGCGTCACGTCCTCGTGCTGCATCGCATCGTTCAGTACATTGTCACAGCAGTATTCATCCAAAAAAAAAAAAAAAAAAAAGCTCTCACCTTCAGCTCATCAATCAACACCGCGATCGGGTATAACTCGTCCGATGTCGGCGTGCTGCTCTCCATCTGTGACATCTGCGCGTGTCAGCCCGTGGCCGCAATCAATGCAGCGGCGGCGGCGGCGGCGGCGGCAACGTCGTCACCCAAACAAACCCGTCGCTTGACTTTCGAAATAAAAAAAACAAACAAACAAACAAACTCACATTTATTGAATAAAAAACGCGCTAGCAATTCTGATACAACCCGAGTCCAGATTGAGCAAAGGCGTGATCGACGGGGCGGTGTCGTGAGGATTGTTGTGGCCTTTATAGCAAACGATCCAGCCAAACACCGCACCTGTCAGCAGCCAAGGGAATTGTACATGTAAGCGCCAGCGCTCGTCCAAGGGCCGCGTACAGAAAAGGAATCTCTCAGTCCTCGAAATCTCCGGTTTTTGACTCACCGCCTCCTCCCCACCGTATTTTTTTTTTCTACTCCAGCAGCCACAGCCGACAATGCCGACCGTCGCAGTGGACAAGGAAGACCTCTACGAGGCACTTGGGTGAGTCTATAGTTGAGCCTCTCCTGGGCCAATTGCCCCAGCTCGTGCTGACCCCGCAGCAAAACCTACACGACCGAGGAGTTTGACCATCTCTGCTTCGAATTCGGCATCGAGCTCGATGAGGATGTGAGTGTCCTCCCCCGGATTGCTTTCTGTTCTATAGCTAACCTCCCTGAAGACATCGCAGGGCGAACTGCCCATCGTGAACGGCGTCCAGGAACGCGCAGAGCTCAAGATCGAGATCCCCGCAAACAGATACGACATGCTCTGCTTCGAAGGCATTGCCCGCGCCCTCAACATCTTCCTCGGCCGCCAGCAGCTCCCAAACTACACCCTCACCACTCCCAAGAACCCCATCCAGCTCACCATCAAAGAGTCAACCGCTAGCGTCCGTCAGTACATGTCCTCTGCTGTTCTCCGTGGCATCAAGTTCACTCCCCGCCGTTACGCTTCCTTCATCGCGCTCCAGGACAAGCTCCATGCCAACCTCTGCCGAAACCGTACCCTCGTCTCCATGGGTACCCACGACCTCGACACCATCGAGGGTCCCTTCACCTACGAGGCTCTGCCCCCCGACGAGATCAAGTTTGTGCCTCTCAACCAAACAAAGGAAATGACTGGCTCCGAGCTCATGTCTTTCTACGAAAACGACAAGCACCTCGGCCGCTTCCTTCACATCATCCGCGACTCTCCAGTCTACCCTGTTGTTCTCGATTCAAAGCGCAGAGTCTGCTCTCTTCCTCCCATCATCAACTCTGAGCTTTCCAAAATCACGCTCGACACCAAGAACGTGCTCATCGACGTCACCGCAACTGACAAGACAAAGGTCGAGATTGTCGTCAACCAGCTCGTCGCGATGTTTTCAGAGTACTGCGCCGAGCCCTTCACCATCGAGCCCGTCGAAATCATCTCGCCCCACAACAACGAGTCCCGACTCGCTCCAGATATCCGCCCCCGTGAAACAACCGCCAGTGTCAGCTACATCAACAAATGCTGCGGATTTTCCCAGTCGGCAATCGAACTCTGCGGTCTTCTTGCCCGCATGTCGCTCAAGGCCGAGGTCGCGGACCCGTCAGGCGAGACTCTCAAGGTCACCATTCCTTGCACTCGCCCGGATATCCTGCACGAGTGTGACATCATGGAAGACGCCGGTATCGCGTATGGTTTTAACAATCTCGAACGTACCTTCCCCGGCAAATCCAGCACGATCGGCGACCCTTTCGTCCTCAACAAAGTCGCTGATATCGTCCGCCGCGAAGTCGCAATGGCTGGATGGACCGAAGTTCTCCCTCTCATTCTCTGCTCGCACGACGAAAACTTCAAGTACCTCCGACGAGTTGACGACAACAAAACCGCTGTCAAGCTCGCCAACCCCAAGACTCTTGAGTACCAAGTCGTCCGCACTTCGCTACTTCCTGGAATTCTCAAGACTCTTCGTGAAAACCGAAACCACTCTCTTCCCATGAAAGTTTTCGAAGTTTCCGACGTCGCGTTCAAAGACGAGTCACTCGAGCGTAAGAGTTACAACCAACGTAACTGGGGCGCTGTCTTTGTCGGCAAAACTTCCGGCTTCGAAGTCGTTCACGGTCTCCTTGACCGCGTCATGAAAATGCTTCGTGTCGCTTGGATCAAGGAATCTGACGTCGGCGTGCCGGGATACTTTATCAAAGAAGCTGTCGACGATCCTACGTTCTTCCCCGGTCGCGCTGCTGAGGTATTTTACCGTACAAAAGCGGATCCGTCAAATACCATCAAGATTGGCTCCTTTGGTATTCTTCACCCCGAGGTCCTTGAATTCTTTGAACTTCCCGGCGTTGTCGCGTCTGCTCTGGAAATTAACGTCCAACCGTTCATTTAGATTGCTCTACATGTTTTTGTACTAATTATTATTTTTGCGTGACCAATAAAAAAACAGAAACACTTTTTCAAGTTCTTAACGCGTATTTACATCTCCTCTACTCCCCCCTAGTTACAAACCAAGCAACATTTTCGCCTCCTCTGCACTCATCGAATTACTAACCATTCCACCGCTCATCAGCAACGATTTCTTTGGCGTTCCTCCAAACAACTTGCCATCTTCATCGCCTTCTTTCAGCGTCGGCGTCGGTGTTCCGCTCGTCAACTCACTCAATGCACGAGAAGACGTTGGAGCAAGTGTAGTTTTCGACTCGGTCTCACGTGCTGATGTTTCAACAGATGACATTGACGAACTCAGCTGTGACGGTGACGAGCCAGATGACGAGGCACCTGACGCGGGTATATCTGGTGCGCCAAACAACAGCGCTTTCGTTGCTTCATCGACGTCTGATGCAGCATGCATTTCAAGCGGACGACGACGCGTACGACTCACGCTACGACTACTTGACTCAATTGTGATTGGCGATGTAGTTGAAGCAGGACGGCCTCGAGATGCAGGTCGCAAAATTGTAGACGCGGGAAGTGGCGCCAGACTGGCCAGTGGATCGTCGTTTTCGGATGCAGGAGTCGAAGGCTTGGATGCGATGATTGGTGATGGGAAAGACGACGACATTGCTGACTTTGGAGTCTGTGAACGCTGCTCGGGAACAGGAGCAGGAACGGCGGTCGCGGCTGTAGACTTGGGTGCTGATGTCGCTGCAGTGATTGGCTCGGTATACTTTTGCGCAACTTTCATGTCATCAAACAAAAGACACTTGCGCACGTACTCGATCCGCTCAATCGCTTCCTTGGTCATCGAGTCCCCACTTCCTGACGCGCTCAGAGGTACAAGCGCAGTAGACAGCACACTCGCAAGCACCTCATTCCGCTCCCGCAAGTACGTCGCATCATCGAATGCCGCGCTGCGCGAGGAACCCGACCGCTGTTGCGTCTGCTGTTGTGGCTGCGCACGCTGAAGTTGCGCCTGTGGTGCCTGTGGCGGCGACCGAGCCTGTAACCGCTGCGTTGGCCGCGGTCGCGAGGCGTATGGTTTCGGCGTTGCCGACGCAGGTTTGTAGCCACTCTGGCCGTTGCTGATGAAGCCTGGAGAAAGTGGGTTGTTGCTGGGGAGAACGCGGATCCCAGAGTTCTCTGCTGTGAGATACTGTACGCCGCGCACTTTAGCGTCTTGTACTTTCTGACGCACAAACTTGTTCATATCAGCGCTCCATTTCTCAGATGATTCGTACATGTTTTTCGCAAGACCTTGCATCCGACGCTCCATCTCGGCAGCTCGCCGCTGGTAAAGCGCTTTTGTAGCCGGCGGAAGCATTCCGTCAATCAGGTTCATTGGTCGCGAAACATCAACAGGAAGTGCTTCCTCTTCTTCGTAAACTGCGTACTGCTCCATAATACGTCGTCCGCCCGCAGGTGTCGTGTGAACTTGCAGGTATACTGCGTCTTCGATGAACGACGACGCAGTCATAGCCTCGGTAACTGGGTAGTGAAGAAGAAGAGTAAGCACACCGGTGTAGTCCTCAATCAACAACTGGTCACGAATGCGTATGAGCATGGCAATACACACGAAATCCACAATTTCAAGGGTCTGCGCATCTGCAGCAAACAGACAATCCCAAACATTCAACAACTGCTCGAACGAAAACTCACGACCAAACAACAGTCGGATCCACCGAATACCCCAAATCTGAGCCTCGACGCCGAGAGTACGCATATGACGCTCGAGCTGAGGATCGACTTTACGGAGTAAGACTTCTTGAATCTTGCGTGCTTTGATCACAATTGGTGGAGTCTCGCGGCCGTTTTCAGTAGGTCCTTTCACCTTGCCGGTGCGTGCGTAGAATTCCCACATGTTGGCCATGATAAAGTTGAAAAGTGTGAACGCGTCGTGCTCGAGAAATGAAGTTGACAACGTGTCGCAGATCAGTTTGTCGGCGTCGGAAAGATCAGAAGCGTCGGCTGGTACCTCAATCGCGTCTTGTGCAAGTACATACAGAATTGGAGCAAGAATTTCGTGCATGCCTTGCTGATAGCTCACGACGGGGTTCATCTTGCAGTAGATAAACAAAATATCAAGCATCACTCGGTGCACGGAATCTTCACGAAAGTAGTCCACATCAGGGAATGTGCGCTCGATATCCTGCAAAATCTCCTTCCGCAGGTCCTCGTCCTTCCAGAATGTTTTCCACGGATTCTACATGGTCAGTCAACGCTCCCACGTGAACACTAAACACATACCGATTCGTTCTCACTCAGCGGATTCACAATACTCAAATCCTCATCCAAAGTCTCTTCAGCATCATCATCAATCCCTGCCGCCGCTCGAGTTCCCTCGCTCTCCTGGGCCCTCCGCAAATGCAAACTGAGATACTTTTTCTTCAACTCGACATACTCGTCGCGTTTGCCACTCAAGATCGCTCCCCACGTATCTGGCTGCAAATCTGGCATAAGCATAAACAGCTTGCGTTGTTAGCACAGTAATTGATACGGAATGTCATCCATACCTTCCAGCAAACCGAGCGAAGCCCGTCATCGCAAACCGACTTGCCGCTCGTGACTGCTGACTTGAGGGCCGTAAGCGACGGATATCGACCGCCAAACAAGGCGTCCCAAAGGGGCCTGCAAGCGTTAGAATAATCACACGCGCACAAAAGCAGCAACATACCGAGTCTGCTCAAGCGTGCGTGAGGCAGTCATGCTCGCGTGATGATGAGATACGTGTCGTGGAGAACGTGCAGATGTGGTATCGGTTGCAACTCGAGGAGGTGTATTGCGTAATGTCAGCGATGCGATATGATAAGGACATTAAGGGTGTTGTGTAGTTGTCATGGCAACGCCCCGCGCTGCCGTGTATACAGAGTCTTGGTCGGGTGCGAGTTATGGCATCGGAATCAATTCATCTTTTGCTATAACTCAATTAATTGAGCTGCGAGAAGTCTTAATTGGTGGATTTGCCACGACTAAACCCTGTGCAGCCGGCAGGACGCCAGGAGGTGATCGCGGTGCATGTAAAAGGTAAGAATAGGCGATCGTACCGATGTAAATACCCTTTCTGCAAGTTCTACTACGCCTGATTTGTTCAATACTCAAAGTAATGCAGATACATTATTCCTCTATCAATGCCTTCTGATGAGTCCACCACCGCACACACGTAGAATGACCCCCGTTCGCAGAGTCCCAAACAACTTCTCTCGACGTCCCTCTGACCTTTTCATGCATAGCAACACCGCAGACGATGCATCCCATGTTATCTTTATCGACCGGGTCTCGAAGCGTGAACGACGCGTCAAGCGTCGGTAAATCTCGTATTCCCACTCCAGCTAGCCGCTCACGTAAAACACGCCACTGGCGTGCGGTTTCACGAGCTTCTTTGTCTGCGTCAAATTTACCATTGCGACGTTTACGACCGGCGCAGATGCGAATCGCGACTTCGACGGCGAGAATCAAAGCTGTAAAGAAACGCTGGGTCTTTTGATTTGAAATGATCCGCCGCTTGAGAGGAAACGCAAGAGGCGCAAGAGATTGAAACAGTGGACCGGGTAGCGGGAAAATGTTCGTTTGAAAAAGAGAGAGGAGGAATTCAGGCGGCGGCATTGCAGCCGCGGCCGCTGCAAACTGCAACCCCTGCGGTTTTGCGGGAAGAGGAGGACCTGGAGTCGCTACAGGCGACTTGTCGAATTCGGGCCAGGGCGCAAAATCTGATTCATCGCTGTCTTGCGTCTTTGTTGGCTGAAATGCGGAGAGAGGAGGAGGAGGCGCCGTTGGTGTAGAGGCCGTTCCAGGGACGATGTGCTGCCCGAAATGAAGAGGCGGAGGAATTGGTGCTGTTGATGTAGGTCGTAGGCTCGGCGGCTGTTGGAATTGCCGGGATGGTGCTTGTGTCCGTGGCGGCTGCGGTGTATGCCGTGGAGGTAGTGGATTGTGTCGGGATGATTGTGAAGAAGGATGGTGGAGCGACTGGGGAGCAATGTGGCGAGTTGAGGACGCAGGCTGTTTAACTGGGATTGACACACCTGCTGATTTCGATATCGGCTGCTGAGGAACTGGCTTTGGCGGTGGCGGAGGAGGCGGAGAAGGGGTGGTGACAAAGTCACCGAAATCATCAAAGTCGTCGCTCGGCGCTGATGTTGCGGAGGCAGGTACCAACGTTGAAGCCGAAGACGGCACCGTCGGCACGGGTGCGATTGAAAGAGACGGGGGCGCAGACACAGGTGCAGGCACCGGCGCAGGCACCGGCGCAGGCACAGGCACCGGCACAGGCACAGGCACAGGCGACAGCGATGGCGAAGGACTCGGCGCTGCGCTGGGAAACAGATCGCGCGAGATCCGGGCAGTTGATGCTGACGACGACGACGGCACCAATGGCAAAGGCTGGATCGCAGACCGCGACGGCTGCAGCGGTTTCTGGGGCGCTGTTGATCCCTGGCCCAGCAGCGCAAACCAGTCTGTCTGCTGCGGTTGCTGCGCTGCGACAGGGTTCAAGCCGAGCGGAATCGTCGTCGTCGTCGTCGTCGTCGTCGTCGTCGCAGTCGTCGGAGTCGCAGCGGCCGGCGCAGACACAAAGTCGTCAAAGTCCAGGAGATCCGCGGACGGAGGCTTTGCACGTTGGCCTGCCATTTGGCTTGCTGCTGCTTCTTGGCTGCCCGTGACTCTATGAGATACTATGTATATATGGCTGATCCGGAGAAGTATCACGGCCGGTACGGATATTGTGCCTGGAGTACAGCCGCCAGCATCCGTACACCGATATAAGTGAACACGTCTCTGTTTACACACAGTCGCGTCCCTCCTCTTGCCCACATCGACTACTCACAAATGGCCACGAAAACGCGTTCTTCCAGCGCGTCAGAGGCCCGGCAAAGACGTGCTCACAAACCCGCCTCGTCCAGCTCGAACGCCTCAAAAACAAGTGCGCCTACGACGCGCGTTTCCAGCACCTCGACGCGCCATACATTGCTGCGGCTACTCGTCGCCGTCGGGGGTATCTACGCGTCGTTTCTCACATGGGCTGTGCTGCAAGAGCGGATCTCGACGACCCCGTACGGGCCGGACGGCAGGTTTTTCCGGTACTCTGTTGTCATCAACACGGTGCAATCCGCGTGTGCTGCACTTGTCGGATTCGGCTACGCACTCGCAGTCGACTCGTCAAAGAAACCAACTACCGTACTTCGCCAAGTCTTTCCCAACCGTACCGTGCTGTTTGAGTACACTCTCGTTGGTATCACCAGCGCGCTCGCAAGTCCCTTTGGATACGCAGCGTTGAATCACATTGACTATCTCACGCTTCTCCTCGGCAAGAGCTGCAAGTTGCTGCCCGTAATGGCGCTTCATGTGATCCTGCTGCGCAGACGCTACCCGGTGTCAAAGTACGCGCTCGTGACCGCCGTAACCGCCGGTGTCTCGCTATTCACCATTTCACACCCAAGTGCAGCGAAGAAACGCGCAGACGCAGCAGGATCATCTGCTTACGGCCTCACGCTGCTCGGAATCAACCTCCTCTTTGACGGCCTCACGTCCTCGACTCAAGACCACATTTTCCACACGCAACCTACAATCACCGGTCCTCGCATGATGTGTGGTCTCAACGTCGTTTCTACGATTCTCACATCCGCGTTTCTCCTCTCCCCGCTCTCCACTCAGCTTCCCGACGCAGTCGCGTTCATGCGCGAGTACCCTTCCGTCTTTGTCGATATTCTCGCATTCGCAGTATGTGGTGCGCTCGGCCAGATTTTCATCTTTTTCACTCTCAGTAACTTTGGTTCACTCGCCCTCGTCACAATCACAGTCACTCGTAAAATGATGTCCATGATCCTCTCGGTCGTCTGGTTTAACCACTCACTCAGTCTCGGTCAATGGTTCGGCGTCGGTCTTGTGTTTTGCGGCGTTGCGGGTGAGGCAGTCACAAAGTTTGTAGAAAAGAAACGCATAAAGTCGCAGTAATTCTTTACCTTGCTCTATAGATATTGTACATAGTTTTATATATAAAAAAAAAGAAATATAGACACATGGTTTACTCTATCGCCAACAGCCGCTGGCTCAGCAATAATTCCATCCGCTCAACCTCCGAAGCATACTCCTTCTCGACTTGCTCGACCGTAACCAAAATACGCGTGACTTTCGGACCGCTATTATTTCCTCCAACATTCACGCGCTTCACACCACCCTCCGCCGACCTACTACTCTTCACACGCGCGAGAAACCATCGATCTGGCGTCGCCATCGTGCGCAGTGTGTTGAGAAGCACAAGGTAACTCATGTTGACTTCGAGATCCATTTTGCTAAAATCCTCTTGTTCTGTCGAAAGTCCACCGACCTGCCGCCGTAATTGCTGAATATACTCGTACATCGCTCCTGCTGCATCTCGCGGCTTGCCGTGGTCTACCCGCCATGCAAACAAAATCTTAAAGTAATTCACCGCTGGCATTGATGCAGTGACTGCGGCGTTATCGTCAAGTTTCACGTTTGACATTGTATTTTCCAACTCATCAATCTTTGACTTTTTTCCAAATCCACCGCCCCACGCATGTGCTTCAAGAACCGACTCAACTTGTCCATGCAGACCCAGGAACGCGTACGTGCTTAGCCGTTCGCTGTTACCAGTCTGACATAAAGCCGTGACAAACTCGTAAAGCAATCTGTGCCGTGATTTTGTGTTTGAAACGGAGCACATGGCCATGTACGCATCGTCGAAAAGCGCACCGGAAACAGCAGCGCGGAACAATGTCTCTTTGAGCGCGTCGACGTCGTCTTCCTGCTCGTCCGCAAGATCAATCGCAAGCTGCATGAACTCCACAGCGTGACTGTAATGCTCAAACTGCATCAGCATCTTTGCCGCGTTCTGACAAAACAAACTCATGCCATTGCCAATCGAGCTCGTGATTGCCTCAGCAGGGATTTTATCCCCAGCAAACGTCCGTAGCGCGACCCCAACAGCAGATACCACAGCCGAGTCCGCCACATCCAGCTCTGCGATTTCTCCCGCGCTTCTCCACAGCCAAGTCACAGCCAGCTCAATCTCACCTGCATACAAATGTACAAGAGCACGAGCATACGCGCTAACTCCTCCGCTTTCAAAAAACTGCAGCGCGCCATGCGCTTGATCAACGTATCCTGAGCACACAAGCAGTCCTGCAGCAGCGACACCCGCAGAGTGCAGCAGAGTTTCTCCCTTGACTGTATTGGCGCACCCGCTTGACCAGAACGAGAGCATGGTTTCGGTCGCGCGTCCGAGATGTAAACCGCCGCCGGATGAGAGGAGCGTTGCGCATGACCGGGACACGCTCAAGTCAAAACGGGCGGAAACGAAATCAAGCGCAGCGACTGTGCCTTTCTCAAACTCGACAGTGTCATCACACAACTGCTTGAGAGCCAAAAGTGCCTTCAGAATGTCCAAAAACTGCACATACAACCGCGAGTGGTCGGCAGTGTACCCCTCACTGACGTCAATGACAAAGACAACGAGGAAGAGTAGCACGTCGACGACAGCACGGTGCGAGACCATGATTGCATCACGAGTAGCGGAAGTAAGAACGCTCCGTCCTGCACGAGTCAGTCGCCATCGCGTGCTTAGTGACGGTAGACTGAACCGAGAGTGTGCGACCACGGCTGCAACAGCCTCGAGACAAGTGTCGAGAGATTGCTGCAGATCCGGGATGAGAAACAGCCCCTTTTCCAGCAAAACGAGTGCAGGATCCGAAATCTGCTGATCAAGACATGCGTCATATATCGCGGTCATGCGCGCATCAATCGAGCGAGTCGGATCTTCAAGAGCATCGCGGGTGACGGCTGCGTAAAATTCTGAAAGCACAGTTTTGGGCAGCCGCTGTCTGAATGCCTCGAGAGTGCGAAGCAGCAAGACGTCGGGGCGTTGTGAATCCTCAGTCGCTCGCTCGACCTGACGAATACCGGACGCGTCGTTTTCGTACAAAATCACCGCTTTGGGAAGATTGTCTTCCGCGTATTCAAGACCGACAGACGTGCGGATGTATGACACGGAGGTTGCTTTGACGAGCATGATGACTTTGGTGACGGGGTCGCGCGAGAGCGAGAATGCCTCGTTGCCCTGCTTTGAAAGTTCGTAGCACAGACGCTCAAACCGGGACCACTGTTGTGCGAGATCACGTTCGTAGGCGTCGTAGTTGGGCTCTGTGGTGTTGGGGATAGGCTGGAGCGAGACAGAACCGCTAACGACACTCTTGACGCGCTCTTCAAGAGTAAGCGAGTCGTCGCGATTCGCAGTTGTTGAGGCATAGTGCCGCTCGTAGACTGGGAGAATGGACTCGATGATGGCAGGGGAAAACACATCAGGCTGAAAGATCCAGCGCGAGTAGTGATCAGTAGAGTCTTCCCATGCGTGCCGGATATCGTCAGAGATGGCAAGCGCATCGAGAGCCGAGTACGCTACTGATCGCCAGGTAAATCGAGTCTTTTTTCGAATGTGGTCAGAGGATAAAGGGATGTCAAACATGACGTTGACTCTAGAGCTCTTGTTGCTTTTCCAGAGAACCCAAAGACAGAGACCGCCAGCTGAGCGTGCGTCCGGCTCAAGCACAAAGTCAGAAAGCATCCACACGGCGGTTCCCGGGGGAGCGACGGGAGTGATGGGAACATGAAAAACGTCGTCCAAGGAAGCTTGGATGGCGCCGTCATGCCTGCGGGAGACGTCGAGACGCCAGAGACGGAACTGGCCGTCGCCGAGAGCGCAGTAAGTGGCGACGTAGATTTCTCCGTTGTACGAGGTCACGGAAATGAGGGTGGATGGATCCATTGGAAGCAGGATTTTGCCGCTTGTGCTGGAGTTTGTGGAAGGCGGGGAGGCGACGGCGGATCTGGACGCATCGGTGACGAGATCGTAGGAATTGAGCACGACGAGGGATTCGAGGGACCAAATTTTGAGACCGCAGTTGATGGAGGCGGTGATTAGAACCGAGCTTGTGGGGTCTTCGACCATTGAGACAACAAGGTTTGTGGACATGTTGCCGTGGCCGCGGACGCGGTCGTTGCCGCCCCAGGGCAGCATGCCTTTTAGGGAAGCGAGGTATGAGCCGTCGGAGAAGATGCGCTCAGCGTAATCTGAGAGGTTAGCATGATGACTTGAATAAAAAAACAAAAGAAGAAGGCCGGCACCAACCATCAGACAAGGGATGGGAGCGGTCGATGCGCATGAGGCCGCCGTCGACGAGGGAGAAGAGGAGAGAGCCGTTGCGGAGGGTGGACATGTAGTGCACGGGCCGTAAGTTGAAGTGGGTCGAGCCGTGAACATGGCAGTAGTCTGCGATAGGTTTGCGGGTCCATTCGCCAGCAAAAGCGGCCGAGACGTCGTCAAAGTAGAAGGAGTAGAGGACTTGGTGCTCGGTGAGGACGTCGACGACGAGGGTGTTTGGCGCGAGCTCGGTGAGAGCGACACAGGCCTTTTTGATGGGCTCGGGGAACTTGAGACGCACACGACGCGGAACATAGTCTGCACCGGCATCAGGAGCGATGAGATCAAGGGGCTGGATGTCGAGGGCGCGGGTGTTGTTGACGACGCGCCAGAGCAGCGCGCGCGGGAACGCGTCGACGGGAGCGGCGGCGCGGTGGAGCACGCCGGCCGCAGACGCAATGTGCTTTCGCGCGTAGGTCTCCTCGGCGTCAAACGCGTAGTTGACGCTGCCGGCGTTCGTGGGCGCGTCGCCGCGGCGGAAGAAGAGCTGGCGACGGTCGCGGTCGCGGTCGTGGGGAGCAGAAGCAGAAGCAGAAGCAGAAGCAGAAGCAGCAGCGCCGCCGCCACCGCCGTCGGGCTCGGGCGCAAGCAGCTCGAGCAGCGGCGTCCGCAGCGACGTCGCGTCCACGCGCAGACTCGTTTCCTTGAGCGACTTGGCGGGATCGCGCGGCATTGTGAGGTGTGGGGGATCTGATCTGGCGGGGACTCGACGGTCGTGGAGGCTGATCTCTCCATGATCTGTACATAGAAAAACATTCATCGCCACAAACCCCCGCGACGTCGACTGTCAGCATCGCATCAACACCGCCCCCGACGCGTCCCCACGCGTCCTCGGAGTCGACACGCGTCCATGGCGTATCCGTCCATCCGCATCCACTGCCCGTGTGCAGAGCCCGTGGTTGACGAGCCGGACGACGCGTCCGATGCATCCGACACATCTTCCGCCAACGCGTCGCCCGCCGACCTCGCGCTGCCGCCATCGCTCTCCAGTCCGTTCGCGCTCCACGCCCGCAACTCGCTCTACTTTTGCGACTCCTGCTCCGCTTCCCGCTGCGAGCGCTGTGTTGTTGATGAGATTGTGCAGACGTACTGCCCAGCATGTATGCACGTATACTACACAGACCCTGCTCTCACCTCCCCGGCCTCACCGGCATCGCACGCCTCGCCTGGCGCGGCCGCACCCTCGCGGTCAACTAAATCCGGCGCAGACGAGCGCAAGTTCTGCACCCGAAACTGCCTTGCCTGTCCGTACTGCTTTACCTCTCTCGTGCTTTTTGCAGAAAAAACCGACCCGAACGTGCTTTACATGCAGTGTCCCTACTGCGCCTACGACACACGCGATAGCTCTCTTGGTCTTGTCTTTACCAAGACCGCGACGCTCTATGCCCAACTGACCCGCTTCATCGCGCGCTCTCAGCAGATAGTTGATCTTGGGGACGGCTTCAAAACAACGGCATACGCCGCACTTGCAGCTCATTACAAGAGTGTATACGACACCCAGGTGGCCGAGGACGAGGCTGCTGCTCAGCGTCAGCGCGCTCCATCGAGGCGGCGGAGTGCTCACGCAGGCAGACGTCACCGTCGCCATGTTGCCAGATCAGGTTCGCCTATACCCGTCGATCCAGATACCATCGTCCATACTCTCGGACGGGATGCAGGCGTCCCTGAGCGCAAGATCCGCGAGGCACAGGATAAAGCGCGTGAGAAACTCGCGCAGTCCCTTGACGAGAGCGACGAGGAGGGTGAACTTTGCCGCGTTATGCAAATGACCTCCATGTCTGGCAGTACGTTTACTTTTTTTTTTTTTTTTTTTTTTCTTTCTTTGAACCATTCTAACGCTGCAGCGTCCACGATATCACAGCAGCAGCACCAGATCTTTGGCAACTGCGCAACAACTGCGCAGCTCCTTCTTCCTATCCCCACAAAGCTGCACGCTCGCCGCTCAAAGCGATGTCGCGCCTGCCGCCATATTCTCGTCCGCCCGGAGCCTCTGCCGTCGACCTCGTTCCGCATCAAGCTACTTTCGCGCAACTACCTTCCGTCACTCCGTCTGACGCAACTACCCGGTCCGAAGCTCTCTCGCACGGAGCCCAAAATGACTACTGAGTTTGTGCCAAACATCACGTACACATACGCACTCACAGTTTTCAACCCGCTGTTTGAACCTGTGAAAATCACTCTTGCCACTCCTCCGTTGACGCCGATCGGATCTCACTCTGTCACTTTTGTCACGCCTAGTTTTGAAGTCGGCGGAAACGTCGACGACGACTGGGATCTGCAAGCGATTCTTGACTTGCGCACTCGGTTTGAGGCGCTTCGTCGCGGAGCCTCGGGCGCGCCAGCTTTGCCGCAACCAGAGGCTGCATCCGAGACGACACCATCGACTGCGTCGACTGCTGCGTCGGGCATCCTCGCCAAAGGTCGCAACTGGACCACCGTTCTTTTTGAGCTTGTTCCACGGCCTGTCGTCGACAGCGACAAGGAGATCAAAATCCCACTGTTCACCAGCGTGGCATACAAAGTCGAGCAGTCGCCGTCTCTCCTCCCCAGCTCACCGTCACAGCCACAATGCTCAGACAGTCGCGAGTTTGCATTTTGGTCCGTGTTTACCCTCGGAACGGTTATCTCATAATACGGCGTTTATATGGTTCAAAGAATGGGTGGTATTATATATATATGTATGTATAGACATGGCAATCCGGAAATGCAATAAACAAGGGAGTACAAGAAACGCCGTACACAGTAAACAGTCAAGCACAGCTAGTGTATGTTAACATGGTTTTAGGGGAAGGTGGAGAGAATAATGTACAGTGTGAAGGGAGAGAAGAAAAGTGTCAAGAAGCTCACGAAGGCGGCAACTCTTGGGACGGTCGTCGGATGGACACGTCGGAAATGTAGTATTCGTAACGCTCGCTCTGGCTGGCGCTGCTGCTTCGGCGTCGTTGTCGGCGCGAGGAAGGGGTGGATGGCGGCGACGGGAGGAACATTTGAGTCTGGGAGGTGACATGGTGGGGTAGCGGGCCGGCGGAGGAGGGCACAGGGACGGCGTCGTCGCGATGATCGACGAGGTTGCCGGTGTGGTCGTAGACGCGGCCTGAGAGACTGTGGATGGAAGCTTGCTCTGGATCCTGCCAGCGCTCGAGCTTGCGGCCGCTGATTTTGACAAAGGACTCGCCGTCGTCGTTGAGGCCCGAGGCGGTCGAGGCAGGCATGGACGCGCCAGTGCCGCGGCGGGCACGGCCGAAGAAGGTGCCCAGGAGGCCGGAGAGCTGTGCACTCGGCGGCGTCGTGGCGCGGACCGGGGACGCGGGCGCGCTGGTCGGTGCCGAGCCGGGCTGCGAGCCGGGCTGCGAACGGGGCAGCCACGAGCGGGCCAGAGGCGGGGGGATGTTGGCTCTGCCGTATGTGTGCGGGGGAGGCGCGAGGGAGTCGGCGGGCGGTGGATCCTGTGGATCTTTCGGCGGCTCGGGAGCCGACTCGGGAGCCGACTCGGACTTGTCGGCGCAGCGCTTTTCGCAGCCGGGGCAGTTTGTGCGGGCGGTGGACTCGGTGGACAGGCGTCGCGGCGGCGATGGCGGCGGCGATGGCGATGGCGTGTGTGGAGGAGGAGCATCGCGGTCGTGGTCAATCGCAAAGTGGCGGCCGCCTGCGGAGGCGCGGCGAGCTTTCCGGCGGCGGCGAGTGAAGACGACGAGGAAGATGAGTACAGCGACGACGAGAGCGCCGCCGACGCTGCAGACGACGGCGGCGATGATGGTGGTTCTGTTTGAGGAGGGCGGAGGAGGCGGAGGGGTGGTGATGTCGGTCGGTGTAGGTGTAGCGGCGGCGGCGGCAGCAGCAGCAGCCGCCGAGGCAGCCAAAGCAGCTCGACTGCGGACTGCCCGGACTCCGCCAACTCCACCGACTGCGGTTCGCACGCTCAGGTCCATCGCTGCGTCCAGCGTCAGCGTCAGCGTCGAGACGAACGGCCAGACGACCGGCGAAACAGCTACAATTTGGTCGACCCGTGCGGCGCGACCCCGTGAAGTATCAGACTCTGCTATACTTAGTCTGCTTATGGTGATAAAAACTCATCTCAACTTAGTCTGCTTATTATCTACTTACTAGTCAACTCTGTACACTGCTCTACATCCTTCGCTTGATATGCTAGGGCTTTTAGAGACCGAGGTGCGCAGTCAGCGTGCACTGTGGTGCAGCGGATCATAAGCCACTCGCCACAGCCGGTCCGAGACGAACAGCATTATATGCGAGCAATGAGCGAGGCGGCAACGCAGCGTAAGCGCATTGAACCGCAATGATAGATCGAGCAGCCCGGGACAGGCATCAGTCGCTATCGTCATCACCGCGTCGACCGGCCCATGTACTGCACACACGCCTGCAGCAGCGTCTGCGACTGCGTGCTCGCCCGCATAAACACCTCCCGGTACATTGAAATGCTCTGCTCAATCACCTGCTGCCGCGACCGCCGCCCTTCACACACATCCCGCATCATCGTCTCCAGATCCTTGCGCAGGAACGGCTTCGTCAGACTCTTGTCAAACCCAATCTGGTCGTAGCCCTCCACAAGCGCAACACCCAGCGTAGTGGGAATCAGCTCCTTCATCCCGTCGCCTTCGCCGCCGCCGCCGCCGCCGCCATGGCCAGCGTGTTCACCACCACCGCGTCCGCCGCCGCGCCCGCCCCTGCCTCGCCCACCGCCTCGTCCACGTGCGCGTCCGCCCCGGCCACCGCGTCCCCGGTCCGACGAGTTCTGCTCTCGCGGCTGTGGTGCGTATGGCAATGGCTCGGCAAACCGCCCAGCAGGGCCCTTCGGAACCTTGAGCGCATAGTACCGCAGCTGCACAGTCTCAATGTGATCAGCCATGGTCGCGTCAGTGCCAATGCCGTTCGCATCCATCAGTCGAATGAGCTCGGGCTCGGTGAGGTACGAGGGCGCGCTCGTGGAGCCCGACTCCACCGTGGCCTTCTTGATCGGCACGAGCTCGCCCTGAGTGAACGCAGGCAGCGCCTGTGAGGAAGTCCAGCGGTCGTACGGGTAAACATCGAGGTAGTTGCGCTCGACCACGCGCAGGCCCGACGCGCCAAACCGTTCACCCGCCCAGTCGAGAATCACGTCGGTGCTCTCACCTTTTGCGTCTTCCGAACAGCACGCCAAAAAATGCCGTGTGATGAGCTGGTAGACCCTGATCTCGTCGTGCGACACCGCAGGCATCGATACGTGCACAACAGGGTGGATTGGCGGATGGGCGTGGTCATTATGCGGTCCGCGACGGGGCTGCCTGAATCCCCCGGCCACGAGCCGCTGGGCGTACGCGCCCCATTCACGGTCGTTTTCCTGCCGCTGGACCAGGGCACGCAGGTCCATGGCCGGGTCGAACTCGTCGGTTTCGGTTCGCGGGTAGGAGATGAAACCCTTGGTGTAGAGCTTTTCGGCAATGTCCATGATCTTTTTCGAGCTCATGCCGAGAAAGAGCGCGCCCCGGCGCTGGAGCTCGACGGTGGTGAGTGGGAGAGGGCGCCACTTTGACGTTGGTTTCTTTTGCGCGCTGACGATGCGGCCTTCGCCGGAGCCGGCGTCGATGCAGCGCTCGTAGATGAGCGCGACGGCCATTTGGTCGAAAAGGTGCACGCGCTTCCAGTTAAAGTGCACGACGAGGGGCTCGGGTTTGGAGTCGTCGCTGTCGGCGTGCTTTGCGACGGCGAGCTTGATCATCCAGAACTGCTCGGGCTTGAAGTTGCGCACGCGCATGAAGCGGTCGACGATGAAGCCGAGGGTGGGGAACTGGCAGGAGCCGTAGGAAACGAAGGAGCCGGGGGCGAGCAGCGAGCGGAGAACGTTGGTTTGGAAGCGGGTGAAGACAGCGCCGAGGCGGAGATCGACTTCGATTCGCGCGGCGACAGCGTCGGACAGGCGGTGGTCGACGTTGCGCGGGGAGCGGGCGGCGTCGTGGATGTGCCTGGTCTCGAGGTTGTTGAAGGACGCGCGCTTGATGGAGATGCGGGTGTTGGCGGTCTGGGCGATGTTGGCGACCTCGACGCCGATGTGCTCGCCCTCGCGGTCGCAGTCAGTCCAGATCATGAGCACGTCTGCGGAGCGGGCCTCGGAGCGGATGTTGGCAGCGATGGAGGTTTTGTCGGGGGCGACCTTGATGTAGACCTGGGCGTCGAAGAGGGACTCTGGGGCGCAGGAGCTCCAGGAGCGGAGCTCGTCGGAGAAGTCGGCGGCGGTGAGATGGCCAAGCACGGCGGTCATGGAGACTTGGCAGTCGCCCCATGGCGGGGGGAAGCGGTACGAGAAATCGTAGTTTTTGATGTACTTGTTTGCGGAGTCGCGCTGGCGGGTTAGCAGTGTTGGGGAGGCGGCGGGGAGGGGACGGGGAGGGGACGGGGAGACGCACGGTGCGGTAGGAGCCGCCGGAGAGCGTTGTGGCGATGCTCTTTGCGATGGAGGGTTTCTCTGCGACGCAGAGGATCTTCATGACGAGACGAGACGAGACGAGACGCGTGTTTACGCGTGCTGTGTGTTTGTTTTCGTTCGCAGACGCGTCGCGGTCGCGTCGCGGTCGCGTCGCGGTCTGCGGGTGACGCGTCGGGCGTGGCGGCGGTGATTTCTGCGGCGCGGCAGAAAAAAAAAGCGCGGACGCGATCTCGGTTTGTGCTTTCTTTTCTCACCGCCGCCGTTCGACTTTTGGCAACTTTTCTGCTTTTCTGCTTTCCGATCCGCCGGTCTCGTTCTTCGTTTCGTCTTCGTCTTCGTCTTTGTCTTCGTCTTCTCCACCTTCTCCACCGCCCGACCCCCTTCCTCCACCTCCACCTCCACCTCCACCGCCCCCTTCCTCCACCCCCGTCTCCACCTCACCACCTTCACCACCTTCACCACCCCCCCTCTACTCCCCCACCTCAACCACCCCCCCTCCCCACCATGTCCGACTCAAACCTCGACTCACCCCCCATCGACACCCCCTCCGAGGGCCTCGCAGACTCCATCCACGCCTCCTCCGCCGCCTCCGCCGCCTCCGCCTCCGCCGCCTCCGCCTCCGCCGCCTCCGCCTCCGCCCCCGCCCCCGCCCCCGCCGATGACGGCCCCTCCCCCTCCGGCCCCCTCACCCTCCGCGCCCTCGTCTCCACCAAGGAGGCCGGCGTCATCATCGGCAAGCAGGGCAAGAACGTCGCCGACATGCGTGACGCCACCGGCGTCAAGGCCGGCGTCTCCAAGCCCGTCTCCGGCGTCCAGAACCGCGTCCTCACCGTCACCGGCTCCCTCGACGGCGTCGCCACCGCCTTCTCCATGGCCGCCCAGACCCTCATCGACTCCCCGCCCCCCGCCGCCATCCAGATGCCCGAAAACACCACCGGTAGGTCCTTTTTTTTTTTTTTTTCTTCTTTTACTGCTTATTGCTATCACTCTTTGCTCACGCTTTCTCCCCAGCCATCCGCCTCCTGATCGCCCACGCCCAGATGGGCACCATCATCGGCCGCCAGGGCTCCAAGATCAAGCAGATCCAGGACGACTGCTCCGTCCGCATGCTCGCCTCCAAGGAAATGCTCCCCGAGTCCACCGAGCGCACCGTCGAGGTCCAGGGCACCGCCGAGAGCATCCGCCTCGCCGTCGTCGAGATCGGCAAGTGCCTTCTCGACGACTGGCAGCGCGGCACAAACGTCGTCCAGTACAACCCGCAGATCATCGGCAAGACCGCCGGCGCTGCTGCCTACTACGGCGCCCCCTTCGCAGGCTCCTCCTCCTCCTTCTCCTCCTCCTCCTCCGCCCACGGCCCCGCCTTCTCCGCCTCCGCCAACGGCCACGGCAACGGCAACGGCTACAACCGCTCCTTCGCGCGAACAGGCAACCCGGCTGACTTCTCCGACGCCGACCACGCCAACAACAGTAACAGTACCTCCGGCGAGTCCGGCGACCAGCAGACCGAGAGCATCGCCATCCCCTCCGACATGGTCGGCTGCATCATCGGCCGCGGCGGCACAAAGATCCAGGAAATCCGCAAAATGAGCGGCGCCCGCATCTCCATCGCCAAACAGGCCCACGAGAACTCCGGCGAGCGCATGTTTACCATCCGCGGCACCGCAGACGAAAACGAGCGCGCCCTCTACCTCCTCTACGAGCAGCTCGAGCACGAAAAGGTCCGAAGGCAGCAACAGCAGGAGCAGGAAGGCGAGGAAATGGACGAATAGTATCGTCAAATCTTTCTTTTGTAATCTATATGTAGCTTTGCTTATAATTTACTTTACGGTCATTCACTGAACTGTAGACACTTAATAGATACACGATAGATCTTGTAATCTTACATGTAGCTTTGCTTGATGATCCTACTCACTGAAATGTAGACTATTATTACACTACACCAACATTAAAGACAGCATATACCAATTTTTATTAAACTAAAAACACACATTACACGCCTATTCGGCGGCAACAACCTCCGCGGCAACCTCGTCCACAACCTCCGCAGCAGCAACCTCCTCGGGCTTGGCCGAGTAGTCGACTGATCGCGGCTCGATGAACGATGGCGAGTCCTCCTTGGGCTCGATGATGGTGACGGCGTCGGGAAGAGTGTGCTTGGGGCCGAGCTTGCCCTCGGGGTCGGTGCCAAGCATGATCTTGACCTTAACACCGAGCACACCCTGGCGGAGCAGAACGTGGCGGGTGGCAGTGTCGATGAAGTCGCGCGCAGGCTGACCGGAGTGGATCATGAATCCATCAGTGAACTTCATGCTCTTGGCACGGGCAGCACGCAGCTTGCCGGAAACAACAACCTCAGCACCCTTGGCGCCAGACTCCATGATGTACCGCAGGACACCGTAGCACGCGCGGCGGACAGCGAGACCGTTGAGGAGCTTGTACTTGAGAGACTCGGCCTGGGCAATGGCGGAAAGACCGCGCTGCTGGACCTTCTCGGCGTAGATGACAACACCGCCCTCCTTGAAGGAGAAACGCTTCTGGATGAGCGAGGTGAGCTCACGGACACGGCGGCCCTGGGGACCAAGCACATCCTGAGTCCGGGTGGCGCGGATGACTGGCAATGTGTTAGCCGGGATGAACAGCGGATCAACGAAACAAAAACAAAAAACAAAAAAAAAAAAAAAAAAAGGGCGCGTACTGATCTCGGTCTTGGTGGTGGCGGTGCGGACCTCGACACCGGAGTAGCCCTCCTCAGAGAGCTCGCGGGTGAAGAACTCGTTGAGCTCGGCGTAGAAAACACCGTCGGCGACGTGCTTCCGCTTGCTGGAGATAAAGGTAGGGGCCATGGTGAAGATGGGAGGGCGATGTGATGTGCGGGTGGGTGGTGCGAGACTCGTCGATAAGAGATGGGAAGAGCGTGAAGACGACGAAAGTGTGAGCGTGGGAGTGTGTGCTCGTCGCCGCAGCCGCTGTGTGTCTGTCCGCCGCCAGCACGCCTCACAGAATCCGCCGCCGCTTTTTTCTGCCCGCCTGTGCTGGCGCCGCCTCCCCGCGCCCGCCCGGGGCTAGGGCTGCCACCAGGCCCTCGCCTGCGCTGTTAGCGCGCAGCAGTCACAGCGCTAGGGCAGTGCCCTACAGAGTCAGCTGCGGGGCGCGTACTCAGCGTGCGGCGCGCGTCTGCTGCCCGAACCCTGCGTGCTCGGCGATCCACATTCTTTGCGGCGGGAAGATCCGCCGGCTGATTCTGGCGCGTGGCGCGCATTCCTCGCCCGACTCGGACGCGTGGAATTTGCAATCTGCTGTTCGAGCGCGCGCGCCTCCTATTATCGCCGCCCCTATCGGGCGCTCGTGCTGCCCGTGGAGCTTTCTGTAGAGCTGCTCGTAGACTTCTCGTAGACCTTGTTGTAGACCTTGTTGTAGACCTTGTTGTAGACCTTCTTCAAGTCCTATGCCCATAAAAATCCACTTCCTACTCGAACTGACCTGATCGACGCGTCGCTGGCATCGCTGCCACGCGACGCGTCGCGTGCGCGACACGCGCGTGCACGGCTGTGCGCCGCAAGGGAGTAAACAATGCATGCACGCGCACGGCCGCTCGCGTGCATTCCTTCCACCACGCGCGCGCGCGCGCGCTCCTCCCTTTCGGGCGCGTATCGCGTCCTCGCGCCCGTTCGGCGCCCGCGGTCGCGCAAACAGCCCACGCCCCTTTATCCCGGTCTGAATACTTAAAGCCCTCTGTCCGCCCTCGTCTCGCTCTCGTTTTCTTCCCTTCATCACACACATTCGTTTCTTTCGCATCTCGCAGTCTGCTCTCACTCTCGTCGCTCTTTACAGACACCCAACTCAACACATCACATATTCACAATGCAGTTCTCCATCGTTGCCATCCTCGCCGCTGTTGCCTCCGTTGTCTCGGCTGCCGAGCTCGACCCCCGTGCCGTCGTCACCCTCACCACCCTCGACACCATCACCTCGTGCGCCCCTGAGGTCACCGAGTGCACCTTCAAGGCCTCGACGTATGTTTCCTCTTTCTCCTTTCGTCTTGAATGATCACGATGCTAACTCCTGATGCAGCACTCACTACGCCAACACCACCGTCCCCGTCGTTCCCTCGACAAACACCACCACCGCTGCCATCTCCACCTTCACTGGTGCTGCTGCTGGTGCCAACGCTGGCTCGTTCGTCGCTGCCGTCGCTGGTGTTGCCGGTGTTGTCGCCATGGTTATGTAAATTGACCTTTTAATGATTTAGCATTGTTCATTTTTGGTTGGACGGCTTTGTATTCTATGTAATGTGTTTAATTTGCTCTTAGAAACAAGTGATTTTATGATCTCTATTATTTGGATTCGTAGATAGTAGAACCCTATACTTTCAATGTGGGGGGTTGGAAACATCAGCGTGTCGATCGTAAACTGAATGTTCCAGTTTTGGCGCAGAGATCTTTTGCATAGAGTTTTGATCGTCTTGATGAAGATTTTGATCAGTCGCACAATTTGTGTAATTTGTTTGATTAAACGGCCCCTATAATTTCAGCACTTGAATTATGCTGCGGAGAAGGGATTAACGCGTCGGGAAATTGATGTGGACAGGGATCGTGCGGCGCTCACACATGAAGAGCTTCGATAGGAGTTTGCTCATTTGACTGCATTCAACTATACAACCGCAGCGGTTGAGCAGAATCAAATGCGTTACAAATTGCAGTACTTATCCGAGACAGTCAGAAGTAGAATAATTGGAATAAATAATCGTGGTTCCAGCGCTGCGTGGATTTCCGATAGGGAAGCCCTATCGAAGCCCTATCGAAGCCCTATCAACAGATCTCGGGCTTTTCGGATCGCCCACGGAGAATTATGCGCAATTGTCGTCTGTCTGCACTCAGCTCCAGCTCAGTCTCGGGCTTTTCTGCTGCCTGTACAGCTGCATTTGCATGCAATATATGCAAATAAAATATTTACCGTTTCAAGAATCGTTTCGACAGTTGTACACATGTATCGCTTTCATCGTGTTGACTGGAGAGGGTGAAACAAAGCCAGATAGAGTTGTCCCACACAATCAGTTGAGCGCTCTCGCTTCGCCCGCGGGCGTAGTCCGAGCGGGTAACCCGGCGTCGCACCGGAAGCGAGGACCGTGTGCGACCGTCACACCGAACTCGCACTCGAACTCGAACTCGGACTCGGACTTGGACTCGTCCGGACTTTTGCTGCGGTTTTAACTCTTTTCAGGGATATCCGTCCAACGCCTGGCCACATCGAAGCGAGCGATGCGGACGGCGGGGCGATATCGGATGGGTCGATGGAGCGATGCCATTGGACCCCGATTTGAAGTTAGAGTTTTGAACCAGGCGCACAGGGTCCCCCCGCATCAGGATCAGGCTAAGGCGCACAAGCTGCATATACTCCGACGCGCCTGCAAAACTCAACTGGCACTAAAGTGTGATATCACCGCTAACGGGTTCTGCTGCATGCTCAGCCTGGCCCCGGCGGCTCTGCAGGCTCCCCCGCCCGCCGGTTCTGGCTGCGCCGTTGCGTGTATGCATGCATCTAGTACGTTGTACTTCTCTCCTCCGACGCGTTTCGATCATCCCGTCTTTCTTTCACCCTTCGTACAAAACTCGCCACCTCCACCCCTCTCCTCCTCTCGTCTCTCCATAGATCGCAGCAATGCGCGTGCACAAACCGTACCTGATCTTTGCGATCCTCGTGAACGTTGTCCTTGTCCTCTTCTACATTGGCTTCTCAACCCCTCATCTCGCCAGAGTGTAAGTCTTCAATTTCGCAAGAGTTCAACGCGTCGTCGCTGCATGCTGACTTGACTTTTAATAACTTTCAGCACCGAAATCGTCTACCGAAACTCCACCTTCTTTTCCGACTCCGACAGTGTCACTGAGAAGTCCTCGCCGTCGTCCCAGATCGACTTGGAAAACCTTGGAAACTGCGAAGATCCGTACCGCTATCCAGGCTACCTCTTCGTCCCTGAGGACAAAAACCAGCTCTACGACGCGCGATGGGTCCCCTTCTACGAGGATGCCCTCGACAATACCTTTTCAGAGCTTTCGGAGTACCCGCCCGTTCCTCGGATCGCGGCTGAGCAGAACCTCATGTTTGAGAACGAGATGGACCAGTCCATGCTTGACCAGGCGCCGACAAACTGGCTCCTCATGCTTCGCGAGTACGTCTACTACGTCAAGAAAGACGCAAAGCACGAAGTCTTCAACGCGGTCGCACAGAAACTCGAGTGGCTCCGCAATCGCCGCATCCTCCTTCTCGCGGACTCGGTCGATCGCTACATGATCCTGCACTTTTGCACCAGCGTCGGTCTCGAAGGTGGCGTCGGCAACGGCAAGCATACTACCGCGTGGTGCAAGGTCGACAGTCTCAATCTCACGCTCTACCACTGGCACGTCGCGTCCATGTTCACTGTTCGCCCCGAATGGTGGTGGATGAAGGAGATGATCTATGTTCCGTGGGAGCAGCGGTATGACAACATGTACAAGCAAACCCTACCCGAGGTTGTCGGTATGGACGGCAAGTCGCCCGACCTGGTGATCTACCAGTCTAGTCTGTGGGACGTGTTTGCGCTGATGAAGAACGCGGAGGAGAACTTCAACACCACGGACGGACCAATCGGCCAGCACACGCGTCAGCTGTACTGGCCGGAGCTGAAGTTCTATTACGACCGTCAGCTCCAGTTCATCGCGCACATCAAGTCCATCTTTGGCGAGGACGTGCCAATGATGTACCGAGCAGTGATTCCGCACAAGTCTGAGGGAGAGCGCGATCTATCGCTGTACAACATCGACCGCGTTGCACGCGTGGCTGCGCACAAGAGTGGCGTTGAGGTGTTTGAATGGGGTCGGATGATCACCGGGTTCACGTCGATCTTTTTCGACAACATGCACGTCGGCATGTCGGCGCAGTCGTGGACATATGCAAACATGATGCTGCACTACCTCTTCCGAGCGTCAGGCGGCGTCGAGCATCGCGGCAAGATCGAGGCGTGGCCTTCTGAGCGCAATCTTTCGCGCGCAGAGGCGTGGGGCGAGTGTCATCAGGTTGGAATGCATTTGGAGAACCGGTAGTGTGTTTGATTAAGTAATTTGGTGGTTTTGTTTTGTTTCTGGAGGCGTCATTATTATGTATACAGCTTGAATGCAATAGAGAGAACTATGATAGTTTGGACCTGTACGAAATCTCGAAACCCTTTTTGGACGTGTAAGCGAGATGTTGGAAGCACACAAAATCTACGGACCTACATAATAAACACATCAAGACATTGAACACTTTTATCCACTAAATTAGCGCGTACATACATACAAGTACACTTTACAAATCGCAAATACACAAAAATACAACAAATTCTGTTTAACGGACTTTGATGGGGCCATGCTTCTGCTGGTATCCCGTCATGAGAGTCGAGAGATCGCCCACAGGAAGCAGGAACGGGAAGTCGACAGTGACGAGCATGAGCACGAGGAATATATAAAACCCTACTAGACCGCACGCGAGAGCACAGCCACCACCGGCCTTGACGATGCGGTTTGCGACGACGATGTGGTTGGAAGCAAGCATAAAGTAGCCAATGGTGAGAAACAGAAAGGTGAAAAAGAGGCAGACAAAGAGCAGGACAAAGGCGATGTTTGTGCGGAGGGCACACATCATGAGAATGAAAACGGCGATGGTCCAGAATAGCAGGTAGAAGGCAAACGATGCGCGGAAGGAACTGGACGTTATACCAAGTACCAAACTGTCGCCAGTTGGAGAGTATGCGCCGACGGAATTGAACTCGGGGGTGAGAGTCGCAGCGAAGGAGAACCAGAAACCACCAAACATGCAGAAGACGACGTAGGAGAAGGTGTTGCCGAGGAAGAACTCGAGAATACCCGCGATGATGAGGAGAAGGCCACCGACGAAAAAGTAGGCACCGGTGGCGGCGGCACCGTACTGGCCGGAACCACGCCAGCCGATGAGCATGCACCCGAGGGGGCAGATGCACAGGATGTGACCGGCGAGGGCGCTGAGAAAGTTGTTAGCGATTGCAAAGAACGAACAGGATCAAAACATACAGAGGAGTGGGGTTGGCAAAGGTCCGGCGGAGATCGCCCTTGACGCGGTTCTCGGGCGACAGGTAGAGCTTTTCAAACATTTCGGGAGTGATGACGACCGAGCCAGCGGTGCGGAAGCGCGAGAGGGTCTCCTGGGCATCGAGGACCTCTTTGTCACGGGCGGCCTCGACGTCGTAGTCGGCTTCGGGAGGGGTGGCGGAGGCGGAGGGGTGGCCGTTCTCGTCAACGTAGGCGGCGCCGCCGGTGGTGGCAGGGCGCTGCTGAGGCATGTTGGACGAGACCTGGGCGGAGGTGGACTGGAGGGGGATGTTGGTGGACTGGTCGTGGTAGGCCATGGCTGCTGGTGCGGTTGGGGGGGCGATGAGGGCGCGCAGAAGCAGATACGAGCGAGGTGTGGGGAGAGGGAAGAGAGGAGGAGAGATTGCGGGGGGAGGTGAGGTGGGCGGTGGGCGATTTATACGGGAGGGGCAGGAGGGGGAGGCGTGATGGGAAAGCGGGGGTGATGGCAGGCTGACACGAGGACAGAGACGAGGCGGGGCAGACGTGGTCACATTGAGGGGATGGGACAGCGGCGGGGAAGGGGAAGCGGCGGTGACGCCATGTGCGCGAGACGGCCAGGGTTCTTCTGCTCGATTCGAGCGGAGACGAGCACGTGGCTGGGGAGAGAGCATTTGGGGAGGGCGTCTTGGAGGTCTTGGAGGAGTCATGAGGAGTCATGAGGAGTCTTGAGGAGTCTTGAGGAGGGCTCATGGAGGGCTCATGGAGGGCTCATGGAGAGCCCTTGGAGAAGAGCGAGGGTCTGAGGTGGACGTGTACTGGGCTCAGGCTCATCGTGCCCGGCGACGCCCGCGACGCCCGCGACGCCCGCAGTGAACTTGTGTGCACTTGCTGGGCTGTCGCCGACGTAGGCTTAGATGATGTTAGGAGACACGGAAGCTGATGAGATCGCGGCGATGAACACGCGAGCACCGGGGCTGCGGCTGCGGGGACAAGGCGAGGCGAGGCGAGGCGAGAAAGGCAATGCCTCACAAACAAGGACACATCTTTTAACGGCATACAGTTTAACGAACGCCTGATGAGATCGACGCGCGAAAGGAGCGCGCGAGAGGAGGAGGGGTCGACCGGACCGGGTCGGCGGAGATCGAGCGTGTGCGGCGCTGCGGGGTGCTCGGTCTTCGGTCTTCGGTGCTCGCGGTGCTGGGTGCTCGGCGCCGATCGCCGCACGTGGAGATGAGATGAGATGATGAGGACGTTGATGTCTTTCTATTATACTATATTTTGATGCACCTACGCAGTGCCCGCAGGCCGGCGGCCGACAAAGAACGCGAGTCCGTAGTCCGGCGACGTGAACGTGATCGTGCAGCCCTTCTTAAAGTACAGCGTGTCGCCCGGCTTGGCCGTGACCTCGTAGCCCGTCTCGTCCTTGATCACGAACGTGCCCTCGAGGATGATCTTCATCTCGTCCTGCAGCCAGCTGTTAGCGTCCGTCCTCCTATCGAGCTGCTCGGCATTGACTCACGTATGTGTACGTGTACACCAGCGGCGTGCCGCTCTCCTGCCGGTAGAATCCCGACGTGATCTGCTGGTCCTCCGGCGCCTCGGAGGTGAACGCGTCGCCGAGAAACGCGTTGTCGTTGGCAATATGCGGCGGCTTCACGGCCTGCGCGCCAGCTTTGAAGAGCATAGGCATTGTGATGTGAGTGAGTGAGTGGGAAAAGGGGGGGGGGGGGGGGGGGGGGGGGGGGGGGGGGGGGGGGGGGGGGGGGGGGGGGGGGGGGGGGGGGGGGGGGGGGGGGGGGGGGGGGGGG
>JANIWG010000129.1:0-37816 GCA_030705025.1 Myxozyma udenii
GTTTCTTTTCACTTCATGTTTTGCAAATGTTAAACAAAAAAACATCCCCAACTAGCCAAGCAAAACTCAAAAACAAATCAAACAAACTTGGAAACATTTTGCAAAAACGATGATAGAACGATGCGACCGAGCAAACAACGAGATGCTACTGCCGTACAAAAGCAAAAAAAAAACCTGAACTAAGCGTATCTTCAATCGCATCATTCAGATGTCAAAGTCAATATCAAGGTAATTCAAATAGCATGTATGCATTTTTGTGAACTGACGAGTCAAGCCGTAAAGGATATACATTTACCCCAGTCGCCGTCTTTCACGACGCAAAATGAAATAAAAGAAATATAAGATAAACGCATAGTTAACAGCAGCAAAGCGCGACAAATGAACAAAAAGAAATTAATAAAAAAAAAAACATGGACTCCCCTTTTGTTACAAACATGCTGCGATTTTATGATGCGCAACAAAGAAAAACAAAAAGATTGCCAGAACAACACAACAATAAAAAAAAAAAAGCAAAATGAATAAGTGAAGAATAAATAGTAGTAAAAGTGGAAAAAAAAGAAAGAAAAAAAAAAAAGCGCAAGTTTTTGGTGTACACCCCAAAAAAGTTGATAAGACACACACAAAAAAAAATCCACGCCCGACCCATCCTCTCTATATGACACACAAGCTTTTTCTTTTCCGACGTCGTACATACCAGCGCATTTAGTGAAAACATTAGACACACACATTTCAGAGATCCCCCATGACACAAACACAAAAACGCAAACACCTTAAACGCTTTTTATAAACACGACCGGAACACAAAAGAGTAAAAATAAAAGAAAACTAGACAACGCCCGCACTTTTTATTAACCCCAAACGGATGCAGCCATGCCCAGTCCCTTTCCACCCCAGACCTTCGACGGCCAAGCCATGTTGGACGGCGCGCCAGGAGCGGTAGCAGACGGGGCAGGAGAGTTATTGTTAGTGTTGTTATTACTGTTGCTGTGGTTGCTCACAGCATTGTTGCCACTGCTAGTAGCAGACGAGTTCGAGCCCGTCGTCAAATTGCCAAATGACGAAATCAGGCCATCAGTGCCGCTGTTCACGGAGCCCACAACCGACGGGTTGGAGCCCACAGAGGGCGAACGCTCAGGAACGTGAGTGAACGGGTCGGACTCAGCACCGAGACTGAAAGGCGAACCAATGCGGCGCGAGCCGATCGGCCCAGCCGAAGGAAGACCAGACATGCTAATGCCGATAGGACGAGTGCCGATCGGCGCGACAGTGGTAGTCGTGTTGGCACGCACCAGCGGAACACGGGGCGGAGAATGCTCAGACGACGAAACAGACGTGTTTGACTGTTGGGTCGCGGAGTCGAACAGGCTAAAATTGGTCGACCGACCAGAGGGTGAGGAAGTGCCATTAGAGTTGGCTCTTGACCGGCCAGCAGGTCCAGCAGAGTCACTCGCGTGAGCGTTCGCCTGCTGCTGAGCAATAGCGGCCTGCTGCTGCTGTTGTTGTTGTTGCTGTTGTTGTTGCTGCTGCTGTTGCTGCTGTTGTTGCTGCTGCTGCTGCTGCTGTTGTTGCTGCTGTTGCTGTTGTTGCTGCTTCATCTGAGCCTGCTGAAAGGGATCGAAAGGCAGATGAGGAGAGAGAGTACGCGGCTCAGTGGGAGTAGTGGCATTACGCACGACATCTTCGGCAGCGGCGGCAGACATGCCAGAGACGTCACCGTTCATGCCGTAGAGTGACCGCTGCTGACGGCTCATAAAGTCACGACGCTGGTCATCATCGGAGATGGCGGAGGGGGACATGACACGGTCCTTCATCAGGCCGCCGACGCCAAAGGGAGGCAAGTCGTTAAGCAGACCAGTCGGGGTGAGTGCTGGAGGGAAGGCGCCATTCTTCCGGGTCGTGTCGGGGGACATGCTGCGGTTGAACTGCTGCTCCTGGTGGAAGTTGCGCAATTCGCGTTCACGAGCCGCAGCAAGACGACGCTTCATTTGCAAAAGCTGTTCCGAGTCGGCGCGCGGGGCCTGCGGCGGCACGACCTGCGGCGGCGCTTGAAAACGCTGGTTCGCGTAGAAAGAGTTCATACCGCCGATCGCAGACTGCGAGCGCAGAAGTTCGGGGTCGGAGGGCATGGACACAAAGGGCGGGCGGGCGACGGGCTGAGCCATTCGGGGATCGAGAGGCGTGCCGGGGCCGTGGGGAACGGCGGGCATGAGCGGCATTCCATCACGTCGGGAAGGGAAGAATTTGCCGGACTTCATGAGATTGTCGAGCGCGCGATCGACCTCTGAATGCGGTTAGCACTGGAGCACAAAAGACGCAAAAGATGCTGAAGCGTGCTGGGGAAGCACGTCTGCGGCGGGGAAAAAAAATTGTGACGTACCATCGAGTTGCGAGGAGAACGCGCCAGAGTCGTCAGAAGGCAGTGGCGAGGACACGGCTGCAGAACGAACCGAGGTTAGCGACGGTGGCGAAGGCGATGAAGCGGAAGGACGGGCGCCGTAGCCAGGAGATGGGCGGAGTGGAAAGGCGGAGGGCGCAGGCGAGGAGCGAGACGTACCAGACGGACGCGAGTCCCAGACGGCGGCGGCGGGGACGGCTGGGGCGGTGGGGACGGGGGCGGACTGCCACGCGCTGGAGTCGTAGTAGGACATTGAGCGAGCCGAGGGATGGAAAAAAAAGAAAGCGGATGAAGAAGAAAAAAAAGAGGGGAGGAGAAGAAAAAGAAGAAGAGAAAGGGGGAGGAAGAGGAGGAGGAGAGGGGGCGAGGGAAGGACAGAAACGGTGAACGGAAGAGAAATGGCGGTGAAGGGCGGCGGGGGAAAAAGCAAGACACGCGCGGGAAGCGAAAAATGTGCAGCCGCAGTTTTTTGAGTAGCTCCGCACAGCCGTCACGCGGCTGTGCCGCTTGTGCCGCCCAATCGCGGCCGGCCCCTGAGCACATCACGTGATACTGTGGGTGACTGTTTGAGCAATGGGTGGCAATACAAACCCCCTTTTTGCGCTGTCAAACCGCCGCCGCTCGAACCTGCACCGACGTGCGATCCAAACCTCCAGCTCTCTTGCTATTGTTCGCGGCTCCGATTCAGCGTGCTCGACTTTTCCGTCTCTCTTCCTCTTGTTCTCACTCCCCACTCCCCTCTCCTCCTCCCCGGCACATGCCCGTGATTCTTTTGCGTGTGCCTCTTTCGTCTCCGCTTCTACGTTCAAAAGTTTGTCGCGTTCCGCCCTTCGTCCCCACACTCCCCTCGAAGCGAACACATTTTTCCTGCCGCGCAATGGCTGCCGCTGCTGCTGCCTCAGTCAAGCAGCCCGAGTGGCTCGTTCCTCAGGGAAAGCCTACTGAGCTCAAGCTGCTCAACACGCTTACCAAAACAAAGGTACCTCGTGAATTTCTCATTGTGGTGCATGCAATTGACTCTTCAGACACCGTTCGTGCCCATCCAAGAAGGTCGAGTGACCTGGTACTGCTGCGGCCCCACCGTCTACGATGCCGGCCACATGGGCCATGCACGAAACTACGTGTCCACCGATATCTCCCGCCGGATCATGCGCGACTACTTCAACTTTAACGTTTTTTTCGTTCAGAATGTGACCGACATCGACGACAAGGTCAGTATTTTTCATTCCACATCTCCCTCCTCATCTCGACTCTCCGCAACTAAACTCAAGATAGATCATTATGCGCGCCCGTCAGAACTACCTGTTTGACCAATACGTTTCAGAGCACCCCACAATCACTTCCGACGTCATCGAAAAGATCACTGCAGCATGGAAACTATATGCTGAGAAGAACCTTCCCGTCGCTCCCACCTCCACCCCTGAAGCTTTCGCTAGCTGGGCTGTCACCGTCAACCCTTCCGAAGAGTCAAAGACAAACCCTAAATTCCCCATGCATCTTACTGCTCTTAAGTCAGCTTACTCCGCCATCACTGCTCCTGCCGGCGCATCCGCAGACTCCGTACTCAACCAGGCTAAGGATGTCCTGATCCTGCTTCTTGACGCCGAGAAGGGAACTGCCGTCCGTGATCCCGCTGTATTCCGTGATCTGCCAGCGTACTGGGAGAACCACTTTAACAAAGATATGAAGATGCTTAACGTGCTGCCGCCGACTGTCGTCACCCGCGTTTCGGAGTACGTGCCTCAGGTCGTGGCGTTCGTTAACAAGATGATCCAAAACGGATACGCGTACGAAGCACAGGGAAGTGTGTACTTTGACACCTTTGCATTCGAGGCTGGCGGAAAGCATGTCTACGCTAAATTGCAGCCATGGAGTCGTGGCAAAATGGACCTCATTGAAGAAGGCGAAGGTAGTTTGTCTGTGAAGACCACTGCGGATGGCAAGAAGTCGCCTTTTGATTTTGCTCTGTGGAAAGCAAGCAAACCCGGTGAGCCGGAATGGGTGTCTCCGTGGGGCCTTGGTCGGCCAGGTTGGCACATTGAATGCTCTGTCATGGCCAGCGAAGTCATTGGTTCGCAAATGGATATCCACTCTGGAGGCATTGATCTTGCATTCCCGCACCATGATAACGAGCTCGCACAGTCAGAGGCGTACCACGACTGCCCGCAATGGGTGAATTACTTCCTACACACCGGACATCTTCACATCGAAGGTCTGAAAATGAGTAAGAGTTTGAAGAACTTTATCACGATCCGCGAAGCACTAAGTCGGTACTCACCACGCCAGCTTCGTCTGGCGTTTGCCCTGACTCAATGGAACAACGCTCTTGACTTCAAGGAAGGCTTGATCCAGGAGGTCAAGACCGTGGAGTCTACGTTCTCCAATTTCTTTGCAACAGTCCGCGCGATGGTCGCGGACGACGCCGCACAAGTCGCGAAAGGCGCGCATATTCCGCAACGTTTCACCTCCCTTGAACGCACGCTTCTTTCTACTGATCTTGTCACCGCACAGAACGAGGTACATGCTGCATTGTGTGATAATCTCGCGACCCCTGCGGCGCTTCAAGTTCTTGTCACACTTGTCGCTCGCGCGAATGTCTACGTCTCAACTGCGAAAGCAGAGGTCTCGACTTCGGCGCTGGCTGAGGTCGCGCGATGGATTTCGCATATTCTTGGCGTGTTTGGATTTGAAATCAATGCTGACGGCATCGGTTGGGCTGCCTCGGAACCTATCCCACTCGATGGCACATCTGCTGCTACAAACGGTACTGGTACCGGTGCCGGCACAGATGGATCAGATGCGAGCAAAGAAGAGCTTGTGATGCCGTACGTGCGGTTGCTATCACAATATCGCGACGAAGTCCGAAAACTCTCGATTGCGAAGGCGCCATATTCGCAGCTCTTGCAAGCCTCGGACCGTGTTCGCGACGTTGATCTTCCTGAACTCGGAGTGGCGCTTGATGATCGTGAAGGAGACTTACCTGCTCTTGTGAAACTTGTCGGACAAGAAGAGTTGCTTTTGCGAAAGAAGGAGAAAGAGGCGAAAGAGGCAGCGAAGCGGGAGCGGAAAGCAAAGGCGAAAGAAGAGGAAGAGCGGAAAGCAAAGGAGAGACTTGAGAAGGGCAAAGTTTCACCTGAAGAGATGTTTAAGTCTGATCCGGAGTTTTCTAAATTTGATGAGTCTGGAATGCCGACGCATGATGCGGAAGGCGCGGAACTCTCAAAGAGTCGGAAAAAGAAATTGGTGAAAGAGTATGAGGCGCAGAAGAAGTTGCATGCAGAGTACTTGAAGTCGCTGTAGATTATGTGTAGCTTTGTACATATGTAAAAAGTGTTCCGTTTTGCAACTTGTAAAAGTGACATAAACTATCCTTATCATCTACAGCGCTGAAGTAGGCTGTGCTATTACCTAATAAGAGTACCATCTACGAGATTTTACATTCTCATCTCCGGATGCTCAAAGTAAGCTGGAGTCAAACACTTCTGCATGTCTCCGAATGCATACACACCAAGCATGACGCCTGTATACGCCATTCCCATAGGTGGCGGTGATGTGAGCACACGAGTCGCACACTCTGCCACGATTTCCAATTTAGTCTGCGCAGGAGTCGAGTAGCTGATTGTGTATCTTCCTGGAGTCGCGCGGATGATGAACGTCACGGCTGATTCTGCGTCAAATGCGGTTTCAAATGAGGTCGTGTCAAATGCTCCAGCTTCATCTATCGGGATAGTTACAATCAAATTTCTCGACAATAAAGAACCGTCATCAGCTACTTTTCCGCGATGTACACCAACGCTGAAAAATGAAGATAAACTCCAAAAAAACGACTACGCCAGCTTCATAATCCTCACTCGATGGCGCAGATTCGGAGAATGTGATCTTGAGCTCTGTTGATTTACTCAGTTGCTTGCGCACAAGCATACTCGGACACTATGGTGATGTCAAATCATAGCAAAATCCTTTGATACATAGTGAGCCCGGTCGTGTTGTCAAGTCGTAGAATGGTTTCACGGGTGTATCTGTCGTTATCAGTTTCGTCCAGCAGGAGGAAATAAGTAAAGTAACTTACGCTTCGTGTACCATCCAAGCGATAGTTCCGGAGATGTAAAATCATCTTTCCATAATGGTGGCTGCATGAGCATGTAACTACTTGCGCGGCCAATGCCCTTTAGAGCTATCGGCTTGCCCTCATTGAATACGGGCCAGTCGTCTACCCAAGTCACAGGAAGCAAGAACGTTTCTCTCCCTAAATAGTTTGTCAAAAAAACGACTCAACCTCAATCCAGGTTCGACTTACCCAATGGACTATCTTCCCATCCATTCGCAGTTTTCGTAGGACGCACCGCAAGTAGCACAGCCCACCAATCTCCATCCTTGTCTTCCACTAGATCAGCGTGACCCGTATTCTGCACTTCATCATCACCGCTGTTCTTGACCAACGGATTAACAAGGCCAACAGTGCCAACTTCATACGGCCCCATCGGAGACTCTTTTGATCTTCCAACCCACTCAGAGTGTTGTGCTTCTGTTCCGCCCTCTGCTGTGAACAGGTAGTAATACTCGCTGCGTCGAATGATGTGAGATCCTTCCGCAAGGCCAGATGGGGCAGCGCCAAGAACCACAGGTTTTGTGAGCGAAAATCCGGATTCTAGATCTATTTTAGACGTGTGAATTGCAAAATGTTTTTGCGTATTGTCTCGAGGATGGAGAAGGCGATATGTGGTTGATAGGTACGTGCTTCCGTCGGTATCAAGGAAAAGATCTTGGTCGAATCCAAACTCGTCAAGGAAAACCGGATCAGATCACAAATTTCTTTTAAAGATATCATCAGTCCACACATAGAACCCTCGTGGCCAGACACGGTCATTCGCTTTGGGACGGTATCGATCCCACTTGGCAGTAGTCACATACCATCTCTTCGTAGCCTCCACGTACCGAATCGTGCATGCCCAGATTCCCGCCCCCTGACCCGCTAGTTCGCATATCCAGCTGCGACCTGCGCGTAAGAACAAAAAAACCAGTATGAGTCCATTGGATCAGATCAGTAGAGTGATAAACTGGTATTCCATGGTAAAAACTCAAGCGACGAAGTGACGAGGAAAAACGAGTCGCCGACTCGACGACTCGACATATCGATGGATCGGGATTGAACCATGGAATCACTGGATTTGCAAATGCCGACATGATAGCTACTGTGTGCAGCTATAAGCTGAATTCTTGATCGTGCAGGACGGGAAGAGCTGTATACATTGTTCATTGGTCGCCATGGAGGTTGTGCGGGGAAGTGATTCAGCCGGCAGGGCATGTACATTATCCGAACTGATTTCGGAAAAGCGCATCGGCTGAAATCCGTGTGGGAGTTGATTGCGTCGCAGCATACCCGAAATCGACAGACCCCGACAACAGAACACTTTTATGAATATCTTAGCATTAACTGGATACACGCAATTACAAACTAAATGAAACTCAACACCGCAAAACCGAACACCAGCTCCTCAACGCTGGCCACGTACAAACATGCAAATATACTCCAAACACAAAAAAGCAAAAAACAAAAAATTAAACCGCAACGTAATTAGCAATCCTTCATCTCTGTGTCTCCGTCATCTCCAGCCTTTTCAAATTCGGTTTCCTGTACCGGCGTCGTTTCACCATCTTCCATCATCAAGTCGATGTCGGCAGCAGCACCTTCGGTGGTAGTCGCGCTACGTCCACGCTTGCCAAATCTATCGCACCATCCCTCTGCACGCTCAAGCGTGTCACCAACAACATGCATCACACTTTCAAGTGTATCAAGTGCCTCTGTCGCGAATCCGATGACGCGAGTCGCGTGTTCCCGAGCAAGTAAATCGCCTTCTGAAAGCATCAAGTCTTCTTCAGCGGCTACGCCTTCCGCCACACTTGATTTCCGATCAACCGGTGCCGACTGAGCCCCGGATTCATTAGTTCCTGGTGTCGAAGCCATACTGTCTTTTCGAGAGACGGCCGCGTTTTGCGCAGCAACGTTCTGTGTCCATCGTTTCGGCATCGTGAGAACGTATTCACGCACACGCGATCTTGCAGGCTCGGGAAGCGCTGCACCAGCATACGTTGACACTACGTCAACTACTCTTCGAACAATAGCGACGATTTCCGCCTTGGTCTCAGCAACTGTGGTACTAAGTGATGAAGACAGAATTGATGATGAGGTATCAGTCCTGGATAGCTGCAGATTCCCATCTCTTAGCTGCAACTGCGTCTCGCTCTGCTGCCGCAGCATTCCTTGCAACGTCGCGATCGCCTTCTCGAGTTGTGCATTTGCGAATCGGAGCCATTGTACGCAGTACCGCAAGCTACGCAATGATTCATCGGACATTGCGGCCGTCAAGCCTGACGCGTTCGTGATAACTGCATGCCATCGTCCGTTTTGCCGTCGTCGCTTTTGTACAGAATCGTAGTGTGACCGTTCATCGCGATGTCGGATCGCCGGTAATTTCGGGCGTTCAGCATCAACTACCGGACTACTCTCAGATCGTCGCTCAAGCTTATCCAGTTGTCGAAGCGCAAAGTCCTCCAGAGGTTCAAATCGCTTCACCACGGGTAACGCAACGGACTCGACCATTTCCGCGCCGTATTTGAATCCGCGAGAGTACGACTTGCCGGTCTCGTACGCACGAACCGCAGACGAAACGAGGGTGTAGTTTGTCATACGATTAAACAATTGCGATCCTGCTCGAGGCTCAATCGGTGCAGCAGCTGAAGCATCGGGTCCGTACGCGCTCTGCATCTGCGCCGCATGCGCGGAGACTGATTCTGGAATCTCCGGTTCTCGGCTGGAGACATCTGCATAATCAAGTTAGATCTGGATCAACAAAAAGAAAACTAAAAATCCAAAAATAATCTGTAGCTCGTCACTGCGGCGTCCGCGGTCTGGGCCGCCCTGTAGAAAGATGTGCGCTTGATGTATGTGGGGCAAGAATCATGGAGTTGTTCCAAAAGTGTGGAGAAACAAGCGCTTTGTAAGTTTTGAGCCCGTGCGGCTGAAACTGCGGCAAGTTGCCGCAAGCGAAAAAAAAACGCTAGCAAGAGCAGCAAGCGAAACAAAAAAGCGTTTCTGTCAATGCAAAACACGCTTAGCTCCTTGAGTAAACGAGTGAAGATCGTTTTT
The DNA here is from genome assembly GCA_030705025.1 of Myxozyma udenii. Lineage (NCBI taxonomy): Eukaryota > Fungi > Ascomycota > Lipomycetes > Lipomycetales > Lipomycetaceae > Myxozyma > Myxozyma udenii. The sequence goes on from JANIWG010000129.1 coordinate 9,543, forward strand.
GAGGGGCAATCAGATAGAGCAAATATGCGCGCGCGTTGATTGTGTTGGGAAAACAATTCAGGAAAACTCTGCGGTGAGCACTGTGGAGACGCCTCTCACAATCCACGCTATCCGACCGCCCCAATGCCGCACGTGAAAGAGGGTCTCCCGCGGTATAGCGACCAAAATTGCTGTCTCGCTTCTCCGTTCGCGGCCATTCCATACGGGCTTGAATGAGTCGCAGCAGCGCGTTGTTAAGCGTTGTAACCAATGTAAAGTGCAATGCGCGCGAATTTGTAGATAGGCCGTATGGAATGCGTTTGAATCATTCACAACGGCAAAATACCAGACCAGAGACGTAGCAGTAACGAGCAGTAGATAGCTGTTGGAATGTCAGGGAGGTGAAAAAGAACGTACCACATCGCAAATCTTCTAAAGCCTCTGCAGCCAACCGGACGTCAGGATCGTCTATTGATATCCCAGAGGTAAAAGACTTTGAGTCGTCGTCGTCACCGGCAGACGAGGAGCCGTATGTCACTGTGGTGGCGGACGAATAAGCAGATAAAGGTGTCTGCGCAGCGGAATGAAAGTCGTCTGTGGATGCTGACGATGGCGGGTATTTCTGGCTACCATTATAGGAAAAGGTGTAGTTCTGTTGATGTAAATAGCGAGCATCCAGGTCTAGGGAGGATGAAGTGCGTTCTGTTGCTGCATCTGAAGGAGGCGAAGACGTGGGGTCTGTTGGCTCGCAAAGCGCCTTAATTGACAGCCTGCCGTCTGCGGCGGCCATGCTGTCGAGATACAGAGGTCTTCGAAGGCAATTCTGGCTGAGTCGTGATTAAAACAGATGCTGGAAAAATGGAATGTGTGGGAAAGGTGGGACGGTGCTGGAGGAGGGGAAGGAGAAAAAGCGAGAGCTGGACGGCGACTCAATAATCCATTTGGCTTCAGTCAGTGTCACGAGCGCGGCTCAAGGCCTCGAACACATGCAATTAAATTCCCACACACACATGCACGCATTTCGACGTGGCGCCATTGGGGCCGGTACACCGCTCACGGCAATAGATTTGCTCTGCTTGACTGTGAATCTACATGAAAGTTTGACAATTACTGCTGTTAGTCTAGTATCGAATATATATATCACTGCAGAGATTGAAGCGAGTGCTACGGCCGTGAAACTGCGGAGGACCGAGGCACGCCGCATGCACGCGCGACAAGGCCCAGGTTAGTTAACTATGGTCGAAGTTATCTCCAGTGCATAGAAGATACAGAGTGTAGAGACCGCAATGCCGAGAGCTGTTTCGTCCTATCTGCGAGATGCACGTGCTGTAAACCGCGGTTCTTTCTTGCCCAAGGATCGATCTCGAGCCCCCGATCTGGAGAGACTTGACGGTGTCGAGTTGGGTCACGTGCAAACCACCGGCGAACAGAACAGCGAATTGCACGCCGCACATGCAGGAAGTCGCGATGCTCTGTTTTTTGGATGTTTATTGCATCGTCCGACTGGAAAAGAAGCAGCCATAGCACGCATTGCATATGGAGAGTTAAGGCATTTTGGTCTTTCTTTGGGGTTACCTTTTTTGTTGTTTCAATTTGCTTAAGCATTGATGGCGGTGAAAGATCTTGCAGCGCTAAAGAGCGCGTTGCTTGCGGTGCGCGCGAACTTTCCGACGACCATGCGCGCGATGCAGGCGCGCGTTACGCTCGCGCTGGAGTCACTTGATCCACAATATCCGACAAAGATATCAAGTGCGTGGATAATCTGCAAGGGGGAGTGTGAGAGGTCTGCAATGCTGACGGCAAATAGTATCGCCGTTCAAGACGGACCGGAAACGGACGAAGAAAGTGTTGGATTCACTGGTACTAGTGGATTCACCGGTGCCGTTTGGAAAGCTGACGGAAGCCGAGACAGTGTGGCATTACAATTTGAGTAATCGGAATATGGCAAAGAATTCACAGGTGAAGTATGTGGGAAGGAGGGGGCGGTCAGTGTTGTTTCTAAGTTGGGAGGGATGCTAACAGTTGAGTATAGGTATTGGCCGCAGGCGTCGGAGACACTAGTGACCAACTTCACGCAGCATTTTGGAGTGCCGTCGAGGTTTCTGCAGCAGAACAATCTTGTGATATACGAAATGGTACGGGAGCCGGAGAGTTTAGGGGATATGTACGAACAATGCCATTTGAACGTGTTTGTGAGCGACAGCACGGCGTCGCAGACGCAGGGACTGCCGTCTGAGCTTGTGCCTGCGCTGCGGGTGCTGCTTGTGGATGACGAGGCATCAGTGGCGGATCCGCCGGATGGCGCAGAGAGCGCGCTAGTTGTAGCGGCTGACGCGGCGGAGAAGCAGATGAGTACAAGCGAGACGAACGAGTGGCTGGAGAAGACAAATATAGCAGCGCTTGGGCGGGTGGTGGCGAACCGGGAGATGCTGATGCAGTATTTGGCGCAGTCTATTCTGGAAGAGGCGGAGCGCCACGTCGGCAAGGCAGGCGATTCAGGGGCTGACGGGTCCGTGACGGAGAGATCGGCGGCGTCGTCAGCCGGGCTGCGACAGACATGGGCGCAGAGCGCACACACCGAGATCCGGGACGTGCTGAAACCGGGCCTTGAGCGGTTTGCAAGGCGCACGGCGTGGTGGAAGCTATACTGGGTGCTTGACGATGTCGCGGAGGGCTACGGGCAGCGGGACGTGGTCGGACGGTACCTGGTGGACTCTGAGCGGCGGCTGGTGTACACGCTGGGCCAGCTGGACGGCGGCCGAGACGGTGGCCGCGGAGGCGAGGAGCACGCTGCCGCGGCAGGCGCCGAGATCGGACGAGAGCGGATGCGCGTGGCGGAGGAGCTGCTGCCGGCGCTGCAGAGCGCAGGACAGCGGCTGGTGGTGCGGACGCTGGCGGCGGTGCAGTTGCCGGTAGCGGCGGTGGCGGGGAGTCTGTGGATGTGGTGCGGCAGCAGCGGGTACGCGATGGGCGGGCTGGCGCTGTTCGGGGCGGTGGTGGGGTTTCGGCGGGTGCAGCGGGGCTGGGACGGGGCGGTGGACGCGTTCGCGGGGGCGGTGGCGGAGGGGGCGCGCGGGGCGGTGGAGCGGGCGGAGGGGGCGTTGCGGGACGCGGACGCGTCGCGTGACGCGTCTGCGGCGGAGACGCGTGGACGGGCGCGGGACGCGGTGGAGGCGCTGCGGAGGGCGGTCAGGTGAAGCAGAGCAGCTGAGCAGCTGAGCAGCTGAGCAGCTGAGCAGCAGAGCAGCTGAGCAGCTGAGCAGAGCAGCTGAGCAGCTGAGCAGAGCAGCTGAGCTCAGGTGGAGGTGAGCTGCAGGCGGCAGGAGGGGCACGAACTCTGCTGTCTGGCTTAGTAGTTAGACACAAAACTATCCGTATACTTTACACTGCTTACCCGGCCCCGCCCTGGCGTGCCTGGCGGCGTAAGTGACGCAGGGACACCGCAGGACCGTGCAGCGCACGCTAGGCCCGAACAGGCAGCGGAGTGGCTGCATGCGGCTAGCGCGCCGCGGACAGAGTTTGGGCGGCCAGGGCGAGACGGGGGTAGCGAAATTAGGGCGGCGCAGGACGAAGCCCAGAATTGGAACAGGACGAGCGCCCGGACTGACTCAGGCGAGCGACGGTCGACTTATCGTCTTTGTTCGCCCATCGCCGGTCGCTTTTTGTCCGCGTTCTTCGTCGTTCTTGTTTCGTTCTTCCTCGCCACCGCGACCGCCGTCCTGACTCCGTCACCGACTTCGTTCTCGATCTCCGTCCTCGATCTCACCGTCGCCTTTTTCTTCTTCTTCTTCTTCTTCACGACCTTCGCCACCACCACCACCGCCGCCGCCGACATCCATCCATCCGCCGCCATCCACCGCCCGCCACCACCTCGACTGCTCCTCCTGCTCCGCTCTGCTCCGCTCTGCTCTGCTCCCCTCCCACCGCGGGCATGGCCCTTCTGCTCAACCCGCACTCCTCCCCCGCCCCTGTCTCCCCGCACCCCCCCTCCCACTCCGCCCCCCAGCCAGTGCTCTCCCCTCTGCGCGCCTCCGCCGCCGCCGGCATGCAGCACTCCGCCGCCGCCCTTCCTCCTCTCTCCCCCACAAACTCCGTTTTCTCAGACTCCTCTTCGCTCCTCGACGAGATCCGGTACGGCCCTTTTCCCTTGCGTCTCGCCCCCTTCTCTAACATCCTCCAGACTCTGGAATGAAGCCAAGGTAGCCGAATGGCTGCGCTCCGTCAACTGTGCGAAATATGCATCGCTCTTCGAAGGTACCAACCAATCTCATTGCACTTCTCTCTCTGCTCTCAATCACAGTCTTGCTCACATCTCCGCAGAAAACCACATCAACGGCGAGGCCCTGCTCGAGGTCGACCAGAACGTCGTCAAGGAAATGGGCGTCACCAAAGTCGGCGACCGTGTCCGCATCTTCGTCGCCATCAAGGCTCTGCGCACGAAATGTCTCGCCGGCGCCCGCAAGTCCAAACCGTCGCTCGCACAGCTCGATCAGTCTTCCGTCTCCCCCTTCGCCAACACTGCGTCCGCCTCTCCAGCCCTCACGCCCTCCACTCTTGTGTCTGTCCCCTCGTCGGGCTACATTCCTTCGTCGGTCCCTTCGCCCTCCTTCCCCGACGCCCATTCTTCCGATCACGAGTGGCGCAAGCCTTCTCAGCAGCGCTCCGTTTCAGGCTCCTCACTTGCGCAGATCCCTAGTGTCCCCGTCATGACTCCCGCCCCTTCCGCGCAGCCCACTCCAATTGTAACTGTGCCGCCTCAGCAAAGTTCAGCCCCTCCATCTCAGACTCCGAAGCTCCTCGACCAAGGTTTTGTCAAATTCATCTTTGTCAAGGGCCACACAAAGATTGTTGACATCTCCGGCTGTTTCAACAATGAGTCCGTGGTAAAAAAAGGAATCCGCAAGTTTGGCTGCAAGGATCAAGCATACGACTGGTCTGTTTTTGTGACCACCGACGTGGGTGATGTGCGCGAAGTTGTCGGCGCAGAGCTCGTCGCAATTTGTCACACTTACGAACGCTCCGAGCGGGAACGGCTAATGCTTGTCCCCATCAATCAGACGCCCACGCCAGAACAGTACCAAAAATCGCTGCAAATTGCCCGAGACCAACTTGCTCAGGATCCTCTTGTTCGTGTGGTTCCGCAACGACCGGCGACTTACATCGATCCTGGTGCAAGCGCAGGTCAGTCGTCGACGCGCTCGCCGGCACCGCGCATGCGTGTGGTGCCTCCGCAACCTGAAGGCGACAGCCCCGACACCAGACGGTTAACGAGCGATGACAGTTTGATGATGAGCAGTCCCACACAGACACGACGAATGCGCAACTTTTTCGGTCAGCGACCCCCGAGTGAACTTATTTCTTCCAATCTTGCCGAGTACTTCCCCGGTCACGAAAGCAGGGTACTTGAGCAAACAGTGCGAAACTCGATTCGCCGGTCGAAGCGGATATCCAGCATGTCGAAGCGATTTTCTGTTGCCACCACCGCATCATACGCAAGCAGTATCAACCGTGAATCTTTGCCGCCCGTTCCCACTGTAGGTGATGCGTGGCTAAGTCAACAACAGACTCCTGCGGTTGTCACTATGGGCAGTCCGGTCAGCAACATCAGCACAGGAACTAGTGGAAATTTTGGTCAGTTTCCCGGCGTCGGTGCCGCATTGTACCAAAACACTGCTCGGCCATCTTCAGTCACTCGGCGATCAATGCATCAGAGCTCAAACAGTATAGCATCGATGAGCTCATTACCGGGCGAAGAAGAGCCAGCAAATGCTCTCCAGCCTTCTCCTATTGAGCAATCGCCCAACGATGCTATGATTTCGGCGTCAAACAGCATGCGACGACCGCCTAGTGCAGTTTCGCGGCCATTCTCAGTTTTCCGGTCAGACACAATCAACAGCTCATTATCAGACAGCAACTCATACATCGAAGTTGACAACGCGGATGACATTCCTGAGGAAAAGTCCGACACAGAGTACAATGATATGATTGCTGACACCGAGCTCGACAGTGGTGTAGCTGGCGAGAACACGATTGATGGTGGTCCTACACGGTGGATCCGTGGCGCTTTGATCGGTTCAGGATCGTTTGGTAGTGTTGTACTTGGATTGAATGCGCTCACGGGTGAGCTTATGGCAGTTAAGCAGGTGGAGTTGACTAGTAACGACAAGCACGGAGATCAAGCACGGAAACGCGCGATGCTGGACGCGCTGCAGCGAGAAATCCAGCTGCTACGGGAATTTCATCACGAGAACATTGTGCAATATCTGGGGTCGAACTCTGACGGCGAGCATTTGAACATTTTCCTGGAATACGTCCCTGGTGGGTCCGTGGCCACGTTGCTGAACAACTACGGGCCGTTAGAAGAGCCTTTGATTCGCATTTTCGTGAAGCAGATTCTGTGTGGTTTGAATTACTTGCACGAACGAGATATCATTCATCGTGACATCAAAGGCGCGAATGTGCTTGTGGACAACAAGGGCAAGATCAAGATCTCTGATTTCGGTATCTCCAAGCGTGTTGAAGCGTCGTTATTGGCGTCTGGAAGCAACCAGCACCATCGTCCGTCGCTGCAAGGCTCAGTATACTGGATGGCGCCTGAGGTTGTGAAGCAGACGTCGTATACTCGGAAGGCAGATATCTGGTCACTCGGATGTCTTGTGGTTGAGATGTTTACTGGAACGCATCCGTTTCCTGAGTTTTCGCAAATGCAGGCGCTTTACAAGATTGGAACACAATGCGCGCCGGAGATTCCAGAGATTGCGACAGAAGATGGACGGAGTTTCCTGACGCGCACGTTTGAGCTGGACTTTGAGAAACGGCCTACGGCGCAAGAATTGCTTGTTCACCCGTTCTTGAACCCGATCGTGTCGGCGGCTGCGTCGAATACGATGTCGTCTACAACTACTACCGCGGCGGCTTCATGAGTGAGAATCTTGGTTTTAACGTTTGTCTGATTGGATGGGGGTGTTTATGGAGTTGTTTCTCTTGTCTATATGATACATACGCATGATATAAAATTTAATTGATGTAACTAATATCTTGCAACTATTTCTAATGATCAAATGGAACTCATAAAGTTTATCATAAGCTCAACTAGGGAACCTTGTGCTTAGTTGCAAACTTCGTTCTCGTCTGTGCTCACCGCTATATCACACCCCAACATCCGAGCGGCGAATCCCAAAATGGAACTCCTTCCCGTAGGCGCGGTTCCGCACAGTCTATAGGGTTCTGTAAAATTTACAGTTTCTGCTGTTCCGTAAAGTTTTTCAAAACCTGACGACTTTGTGCTTGAAAACATTCGAGCCCCTTATGCTTACTTTGCTGAGTGCACAAAAGCTTCGTAAAGAAGCGGAGTTTGTACAGTTTAAAGTCTTGAAAATACAAAAGCACTTTACGGGAAGGAGTCCAATAACTACATACACCACCTGCCTTCACCGAGCTCTTTTTTCTTCTGCTTCATTCTTCCGATCCGTGAAATAAAAAAACCCGCGCACGCGCGGCGGGACGCGTAAGTCTTTTTTTTTTTTCTTAAACCCGAGCAGGGCCGAAACAATTGACTCGCACGGGTGCGAACCTGTGCCGCACGGGGGTGACGACGAAACGCGGATGCGCTAAGGGGGCAGGTCATGGGTTGATATATATGTAACCATTTCATGTTCTGGTTGTTTTCTCTTATTCATACATCGATGGTCACGTTAGCCCGGGATATGCATGCGGGCCTGGTTTGGAAAGAAAGATGAAACGATTACGAAACGAAGCGTTTATGTTGTTTCACGCCTCGTGAAACGACGCCGTTGAAGCTCAACCTGTCTCTCACACATGGCGAAGTGAGCAACATGGCTTGTGAATTACCGCGCGCAACGGGCAGAATAAGCCAATGAAGGCGATGCCGATGGAGCTGATATCAGATCAAGCAGGCAGGGAATACCACGAGATATATCAATGGAGGCATTTTGTTGCGTGGGGTTTGGATCAGCGATGTGTTTTAGACGAGAGGATTGTCTTGCGTAGGCGTTGATCTAGGTGCTCTTCTTACGAGACATCGGATCATGAAGGTCAATCACATGTTAATTGCAGGAATTTTAGGTCAGTTCTATCGTTTGGACGTCATCTCTCGAGTCGGATTATAATTTATACTCCTGGTAAGCACCCAACACAGTTTGTGCATGATTTCAGAGAACTTGCTTGGAAATACCTTGATGCCGGATGATATAGATCGCAGAAAAATACCAAGGACAAAAGCTTTCTCTGAGATAATCCATGTGGTTATATTCCGTCATCCAAATCATCTCTTGTCGTATATACATATAATTACATATAATACATCAACGTTCACTCCGGCTTTCTGAATGCTGTCTCGCCACTAAACGCCCCTTCACTAAAAATCCTGACGTTTTCTTGTACTTCGCCATCCGACTTCTCATCCTCCGCCAGTTTCGGAATCCATCCGCGAGCTTTGTCGTACGTGTAATGCTCTTCTATCTCATCCTTGATTTCCTCAATCTCATTCCGTTTCAGCAATCTTGAAGTGCTATTCGCCAACTTCTCCTTCGTTGCATCCCAGTCAGCTTCCATTGCCGCCAATGCTCGCTTCACATACAATCCTCCTTCACTGGTATACCACGACATCATTCCATCGTATTCTATTTTGCGATCAAGAAATCTAGTCAAAGCTTCAGACTTTCGCGTGTACGGTCGCCCAATCCCAACTCGAATACGTCCAAGCTCAACCGGATTCTCCACGTTCTCCGTCAAATCTGAAAAATGCTTCTTGACTGACCGAACAACTGGATGGCTACCAGCGGATTCGTCAAACCTTGTACGTATCATATGAAACGGAACGTCGATATCTTCGTGGACTATCACGACTCGCGTTGTTCGTTCAGGAAAATACTTCCAGTTGAGAAACTGTAGATTATCGTATGCGCTTCTCACAAACACACCCGCAAGTTCCGGCTTGTCCAATTTTAACCGAAGAAACGCAATATTGCTACTCTCTGTATCAGGTACCAATCTCGACACTAGTTCAGATTTCTTCTGCTTCAAGCTACCATCCTGTAACTCATCTTGTAACCATCCCGGAATACTAGTTCGTTGCAGTTCATCAAACTCCTCTTTTGTATGACAAGAATCCCCACGAAATTCTGTAAACTTTTGAGAATGAAACAATGACTTTCCCGCGTGAAATGAAATCTTGTACCGCTGCGCTTGTTCGCCTGTTAATTCGCGTAACTGATTATCCAACTCCTCTTGATCCAATCTTCGCCGTTTTAACAACCCCAGCCACCGGTGATCTCGCACTATCCAAGTAAGAATATTCCGCCCTGAAGTTCTCCAATTATTTGAATAGAGGCCTCCAACCGCGCATACCTATAGCAATTAGTCAAACTGACCTCCACTTCGCGAATAAAAAAAAAATCATGTCGTGCAAACATACCAGTAGTTGTGACCGAGGCTTGAGTAGCCTGGACGGCAGTGTAAGCTCAGACAGTCGTCGACTCATGATGCATTTCACACTCAAACATGAAAAAGTGACTTCAATTCTGCATTATCACAACTTCATAAATATACAAATGCCACATGTCTTGGGTACTTCTGTAAACCTGTAGGCTCGATTATCGACGATTCACACATGAATTTTGCTCTGCGGTGTAGTGCACGTGACTCTCCAAATTTTTCGACATCCAGCATTTTATTAGTATCGTCGGGATGTTTGACCACCTCGAAGCTCCTCCCGCTCTGTCTTCACAACCACGACCACCAGCACAATGTCGCTCTCGTTTGCGTGGCCATCTGTGTTCCGCACCGCGGCTGTGCGGAATACCACGCCTGCGGTATCTCGCGGTCTCCACACTTCCGCCGTGCAGTACAAGAATCCGACGCACTCAATCGCGCCAGTGCACCACACGCTCCGCTACAAGAAAGTGCTTCTACATCCACGGTACGCACGGCTACTGACTCGCGAAAAATGGGATCCTCGATCGCATCATTTCAAACCTGAGCGAACTCAGCAATCGCGTATCAAGGCGCATTGGGAAACCTCGCTTGCTTCAGACCTTCTCCTTGCAAACTACGAGCATAACGAACAACCCATCCCCGGACGCAAACACAGACCCTGGGACGGTTCGTCGCCGTACCATGTTAACCGTCCTCAGCGCGCTCCAGCTGGTAACGACAAGGCTACTCCGGATATCCATCCACGAACAGCCAAGAATGTGCCGTATATCAAGGCGATTCAATTGCATGCGTTCATTCGACGCGCAATGGAGGAAACAGATCACGCTATTCCTACTCTTGTTCTCATGCAGCTACTAAGTGGTCAACGTCCTCGTCTTTTGTACGCAAAGGATACAATTGCAGGATGGAAACTCCGAAAGGGCTCGCTCACTGGTGGCACTGTACGCGTAACTGGCCCAATGATGGAGCAGCTCCTCGCGACTTTGTTGGAGGTTGTCCTGCCTCGCGTCAAGAATTTCGAGGGTATTTCCAACACTTCAGGCGACAAATTCGGCTCGATTTCGTTTGGTCTCGAGCCCGAAGATCTCCGTCTCTTCCCCGAAGTCGAGGGTAACCCTCTTCTCTGGCAGGGACTTTCCGGAATGCACTTTACTATCTTGACCTCTGCTCAAACTGACCCCGAAGCTCGTACGCTGTTGTCAGCTTATGGTATGCCGTTCCATGGTCGTGAAAGATGGCATAACGTGCCGAGTCTTGATAAAGTGGCGTCGTATCAGTAGTTGTTTAGCTTGTTGAATTAGTATAGTGTGGAGTACACAGTGTTCACGTTCTATTTTCCCTCTCTTTGTACATAAATACAGTGACTATATTGTAATAACATTTTTTATCCTATTATATATTGTACAATTTCTCTCTGTCCAGATGAACTGCTTTCCACCATCATGTGTTAGCTAATTCGCTGGTACATAGCACGAATCTAATATACATAAAACTCTGTGATACTGTATCCGCCAACATGAACAACGCGCAGCACGAATTGTGACACATATTCCATAGCTTAACAGATACGACTAAAAGCAGAAAACCCCCCGATACAAAAATATCAAACAGAAGAAAGAAAGAAAGAAAAAAACGTATATGTACAGAAGATGTTCACCCAGTTACAGATGTACTGCCATCAGGTCGGTGTACGAGTATTGCTTATTGCACAACGGGCACTTGCGCAACCGGGCGTTCAATCTATCTTTGGCGCATCCATTGCAGAAACAATGGCCACAAACCTTGATTGCTGTGTCCTTCCAGTTTTTCGAGCACACAGAACAGATCGCGATCGCGCGCAATGCCTCAATCTGACTATCACCGTTGGAGTCAAGCATCGACGAAGATCCAGCGCCAGAGGCAAGCCGCTTCTCGGCTTCTGCCTTCCATCGCTCAGCTTCAATCTTCAGCTTCTCAATTTGTTCCTCAGCACGTCTTCGCGATTCGCTCTCTTTGATGATCTCTGATGACCGACTTTGCAATTCGCTCGTCAGCTTCTCGGTCTGCTGCTTCAACGACTCAATCCCAAGTCCCTGTTCAGAACATGTCCGTTGCGCCTCGGCAAGCTGCTTGACATATGTGTGTCGTGCGTTTCGGAGCTCTCCAAGTTGCTTCTCAAGAACCTGATACTTTTGTGACACCGACTTTTCAGCATCGCGCACTTGCTGAATTATCTCACCGCTCTTGGAAGTCTGTGCTTTGAGTGTTTTGTTTTCCGTCGCAATAGCATCCTTCGCTCGCATAGCAGCAAAGTACTTTTGCTCTGCCTTCATCTTCTCCGCGGCAAGCCGACCAATCTTTTCCTCCCTAGCTTGTATATCCTCCACTTTTTTCGTACTCAAAGCATGTGCTTGATTAAACGCTGTCTCAATACTCGGCAGTTCTGCGGACAAAAACTGGTTCTGCTTCTCTAATCGCTCGATTCTTGAAATCAGTGCTTCACGAGACTCAGACTCAAGATCTGAGGCCTTTGAACTGTTTTCTCCATTCGTAATTGGCTCAAGCGGCATCGAAGTCTTCAACCGTTCCACTTCGAGCTCAAGCGATTTGATTCGCGCCGCGCGTGTCTCCGCCAATTCTAAAATCTCAGCTTGCGACGTGCGACGCAAGTCATCTTTGCCCTTGCGAACACTCAATTCTGATGCAAGATCGTCTCTCGCAGCACGGATACGAGTAAGATCCATTTCCAACTTTTTCATCTGGCCCTCGAGATCATCCGCCATTGCCTTGTGCTCGGCTGCTACGAGCTCACGGTACTCTGTGCGTTCGCTGGATAGCTTCTCGTTTTCTTGCTTGATAATGTCGTTCAGCGTCTCAAGATGAGCGATTCTGGAAGTCAGGTCGTGAAGCCGTGTTTTCAAAATCTTGTAAGGTTCACAGTTCACGACATCGGCTTCAGAGGGTGCTGTAAGCTTCATGTTGATCTTTGTAAGTTCGTCCTCCAGACCAACTAGCTTGGTTTGCAGCTTTTTCGTCTCAGCAGCATGTTTTTGCACAATCGCATCCGACTCCTTCTTTATACTTGCGATCATAGCTTCGTCGACTTCACTAGACTTCTTATCCTCAACCTGAGCTTCCGCCGATTCCTCGCGCTTCACATTACTCGCAACAGGCTGTGGCAGCTCGATCTTGGCAAGTGTCGAACTCTTATACCGATCTAATTTCTTCTCTGCTGACATGAACTTCATAGTGGCTTCAGTAAGTCGTCGTTCTAAATCATCCCGTTCGTCAGTGAGGTCCTCGTTCGTGGCCTTGAGTTCGGCGAGCTGAGATGACAATTCGCTGAGTTGGCTTTGCAGCTTGGAGGCGTCGGGTGCCTGGGGTATTGAGCTTTGCAAAGTCGCAAAGATGGGTGAGAGGGACTGTAGGATAAGATCACGTTTAGTGTTGAGATGTGCGGAGTAGTCGTTACTGCTTCCGGTCAAAAGAGTAGAGGGAATGATTGGCTCGGTCGAGATCGATACGGGACTCCCAAAAAGAATGTTGATTTCATTGAGGAGCTGTGCACGTTAGCTCGCTGTTCACGAATCTATTGCATCGGATAACTTCATACCTGATCCCACCAGAGCTCAAGTGCTCGCAGGTGACTGTCGTGGTGAGCTGAGCGCTGCTCAAGCTCAGTAAGGCGGTTTTGCAGCAGGTCGCGTTCGCGCCGGTATATCTGCATCTGGCGGAATATCGCCTCCTTTTTGAAGAGCTAGGGGACTGGTCAGTATACACATATCGAGGCGCGTTTGGGAGCAAAGACTGCATACCTCGACATCGTCGATGGTTGCCGGAATGTCAACGACGCTTGACGCGACGCTTTCTGTTAATTGCCGCTTGACGGGAAGTTCTGATTCCGACTTGACCGAGAGCGGCCGCTTTCGGTCTTCCATTTTTTTTGCTAAACTGATGCGGGGGGTGTTGTGCTTTAGACCACGTTCAGCGCACCGCCACCCAGCAAGAGTACTGAGTTCCTGTCAATTAACGCAAGTGGCACTGCTTGAGTCATAGAAAAGCAGAGGACTTGATGGGCAGATTTGCAGGTTCGCCGAATCCTACACACCCGGTTTGCAAGTCAGAGATAAATCCCGGCTTGCCACCAATTGATGATACTCCTTGATCCTGCAGTAAGCGCGATATTCTTGATTCTCTTTCTCTCTCTACTGCGCAAATAACAAAAAGGAAGAGCGCAGAAGCAGCTAAATCGCGACCACACGACTGACGCGTCGGAAACGAAAAGCCGAGAGCCGGTGCGGGACGGGCGCGACGCGGTGTTTCGCTCGAGGCAGCGTCTGCGCGATAAACAGTTCGCACACGGCAATGACGACGCGTATTTCCGAACGCGACGCGGACAAGAGAGGCGCAAGAGGGAATGGGGAGTGGAGCACGCGCGGGGGAGGGGGAGGGGGAGGGGAAGACGGGAGGATTTGTCGCCTGGACGAGGAGCAGGAATTTGTGTCCAGGACGTGATCGTGAGCGGCTGCGGATTTGATCGAAGAATTCGCCCGTGCCAAAATATTCGCCACCGCGCGCAGCTCTCAATCCGGGAGCTGCAATTAAGCTCAAAGTCACAAACTCTAAACTGCTGCACCCTGGAAATTTATATATATGTCGAACCCGATTACATCACCGCCTCTCTTCTCAACCCCGATCGAATTCATCACCGACCAGACACAGCCCACAACCATCTACCACGCAGGGATGAGTCTACCAGGAGCTCGGAATCTACTTGTGCGTTTTTGCTATCCACTTTGAAGAAGAAAACTGCAAATACTGACTGTATCTACCACTCAAGGTCTGTTCGATCGGAAATCCGACTCGAAGCCTGTCCCAGACTCGCCATTCAGTCGGCCACATTTTGCTCGACATTATCCTCAAAGAGCACAGTCGAAACGTATCACCGCAGTACGTTGCAGGCCTGCAAGGTGAAATGTTCATGGGCACTTCACTGTTCAGCGATGCATCCCCAGAAATTGCGTTTTTCAAGTCCGGATCATACATGAACACTAGCGGTCCACCAGTGGTGAAGGCATGGCAATGGGCACGACGGAATCTGGGCCCAGATGTAGCTCTTGTTGTTGTCCATGACGAGCTGGATCTTGGTCTCGGCAAAGTCCGAGCGAAGATCGGAGGATCAATACGGTGCGTTTCTTTGCTTTGAGCAAGGGTCTGCATTTACGTACTAACATTCAAGTGGTCACAACGGACTCAAAAGCATCATCCAGCAAATAAGTCCCGATAGTTTTGTGAAAATAGCAGTTGGAATCGATCGGCCTCAGAGTCGCGCTCCAGATGAAGTCGCCGACTACGTCCTCTCGCGCTTCACGCCATCACAGCTGGCGACGATTGAAAATGATTCATATCTCAAAGTCTGGCAGGCATTGAAGAGTATTGAAGAGGGAAAGCTACTGAAAAAGAATTGATTTAGGATATTTGGTTCTGCATCTTTTGGCGTTTCATGGGCATTGCGTATTCAGAGATTTGGCCAAAATTTAGACTGACGCGTTACATTGACGCGCAGATACCTGTACTATAGATCAGGCTTTTTGAACATCTGTACATATATATGAAATCAACGAACAACTCAGCCATAATCTTGAAAAGTTGCATAAAAGCGTTCCGTAGCACGATATATTATGTAACTGTAGCGTGTGTGCTTACTACTGTAGTGGTACGAGACTTGATCGACTTACGCGCGCACGTTGTCGACTGACTTTTGGCGCCGCTCTTACTCGCGCACTCGATAGCCAGAACTTATCACCACCTCACGATCAGAGAACGCCCTTCACGACACGCCAAAAACCCGGTTTAGAATACCGCGTCTGGCTTTTTGTGTTGAATCATTTATTGCGCTCTAGCGTCCATTTTACTTTATTTCACAATACAGGTCACATGAGCTCTTCTCGGATATTACGGAATAGGGCATTGCTGGCTGTGGCGCTTGCCGCCAGCCCAGTGATGGCGCACGAACACGATGAGGACGCGATTCCTGAGGGAGAGTACATCTCGGTCGAGCCTCTGGACTCGATTTTGTGGATGCACATTATCGTACGTACTTTGTCTGGCTCTGGCATCGACCAGTACTAACAGCGCTCCAAGTTTATGTTTGTTGCCTTTGGCATCATCTTCCCCTTTGGCATGGTGTTTGGCCTTGTCAGGAGCAGATTCCACGTTCCAGTTCAAGTCTTTGGCACCGTTCTTGCCATTGTTGGTTACTTTCTCGGTCATGCGCACAAGGGTCGTCAGTTTGCGAGCAACAACATTCACTCCAAGTTTGGATCGTTCGTCATGTTCTACTTTTTTGCGCAGCTGGCGATTGGTGTGGTCCTGAAGCTTCACCTTGAACGCGGTATCATGGGACGTATTCGGGGACTTATGGTCCGGGCACATGGATTCATGGGAATGCTGATGCCGGTTCTCACATACGTCCAGATGGGTTTCGGTGGTATCACTGCGCTTGGATTTTGCCACGGTAGCCACCTCGGTCAGTGCCTTGCTCACGGAATCATGGGCAGTGCATTTATTGCCTATGGTGGTGTTATGTCGCTTATGATGCTTGCCGGGCAGGCTTGGCTTGCGCGGTCTGGTCGCAGTCAAGAGTTTTACGACAGCGCTGTCATCACCGCGTGGGGTATTGTCAACACCTTCACTGAACACCGCTGGGGCCAGCCGTGGAGCCACGGTGATTACCAGCACACTAGCATGGGAATTGTTTGGTGGTGTGCCGGTATTCTTGGTCTTTTCCTGTCGCGACGCAACGGCCAGCCCAAGCGAAACCACATTCCTGCCCTGGTCATCGTTCTCACTGGATGGGCCATGTCGGTCCACGCTCAGCATCTTGAGCTATCGACAAAGGTTCATGCCATGTTTGGCTACGCTCTCATGGGCGCCGGATTTGCGCGTATTATTGAGGTTTCGTTTGTGCTTCATGATTCGCACGGCGACGGTGACGTCAAGTCATTTCAATACATCTCTCCTTTCCTGCTTGTTGCGTCCGGTTTCTTGTTCATGTTTGCGAACGAAGAGCAATTGATCATGATTGCTGAACATCACATTGATCATGGCAGTTACAGTCTGATCATTTACTCTATCTCATTCCTCGTTTTCTTCTACTTCTTGTCTCTCATCTGGACCTACCAAAATCTTTCGGGCTCTTTTGGTCACGAGGGTATCAAGTACGAGGTTGCGCGCGATGACTCGTCGTCGTCGGATATTGTGTCCGAGCAGCGCCTTAGAGAGGCTGAGGAATTTGAGCTCAGCGACGGCTACTCACCGCTTCGTTAAGTTACACTAGGAGGGCCAAGGAAAACAAAACAAGTAAACTCGTCGAACTGTTAAGGATTTTATATACATATATGAGTTTTTTTTTTATATTTTGGATTTGGTTGCATTGCATTTTTTAAACGTGAAATTGGAGGAAGAATTAACTGACCCGCTGACGTTGAGTCGCGTTTTCAAGCCTTTACTTGTGTACAGAGTCTGCTGAGTCGTATGTGATAAGTGATTATTGAAGTTCTATGGATAGGTCTCTTTTTCGGTCTAATAAACTGGTTTTCTGAATAATTATACACAGTAGTTATTTTTGATTGTGTCTGTAACGTAACACGCAAATGTGCGTAAACTTGTTCAGAAGTTGACCCGGTTTAAAGTGGTTACATAATCTGTTACTACACACGCGATTTTGAATCAGTTTCTGCGCGTCTTGAGCGCGAAGTGAATAAAGAGGTGGTTAAGAGCTTCATGTTCTTTTGATTTAGATCCACCACCACCCACAACAGAGCTCGGCGACGGAGCACGCGTTATCTTTGACAGATACTCAATATTCGGTTTAGTATTAGGCTTCACGCTGAGGAGTAACTCGACTCAAAACCGACGCAAATACCAGAATCCACAGAATCCATACAGCGCGATGTCGGCGATGCGTATCGACCTCGACGACCTCACACCGAATAACCTCGGTACTTTTCGGAAAATCAACACTGTTGTGCTGCCGACTTCATACAGTGATTCATGGTATAAGGAGAGTTTGACTGTTGGTGAGCTGGCTAAACTAGGTACGTTTAGTATGGAGACAAGGTTCTACGCTTGAGCAGAGTTTACTAACGCGTGTCGTGAAGCATACTGTAATGAAATTGCAGTTGGTGCCGTGCGGTGCTCTTTAGAAAAGACACCTGGTGCAGGAAAGGATAAGAATGGAGGAACGACAAAGATTTACATCATGACGCTGGCTGTGTTACCAGCATACCGCAGATACGGACTTGGCAAGAAGCTAGTGGATCACATTTTGGAGCAGGCTAAGAAAATGTTTGTCAAGGAGGTTTACTGCCATGTTTGGATTGAGAACGAAGACGCGATGAAGTGGTATGAGCAGATTGGGTTTGAGAAAGGTGAGCTGGTGAAGGGATACTACAAAAAGATGACGCCGCCGGGCGACGCATACGTGTTCCGAAAGATCATTGAGGACTAAAGATGAAAAAGAACGTGCATGGGCGTCTAAACTCATAATGATTGTATATACATTAACTACAGTGGCATAATAGATCTATCATCTATCAAACGCACACCGCATAGCTCCAGCATACTTCCCCACTTAACTCACAGGCTTCGACTCTGTATTCTCCGAAGGTTCCTCGATAGCAATCTTAGCACTTTCTTCCTCCTTCTTTTTATTCTCTTCAGCCTTTTTCTTTTCTTTCTTCTCCTCCTCTGATTCCTCTTTGTACGACCAAAGTAAGGACCACTCCTTCTTGATAGTAGCTACAACGGCAACCGCGCCGCCTATTCCAGGGCACAAGTATAGCAGTGCTGGTTGTGCGGCCTTGAACACATGCATGACCACAACTGTTGTGATAAGCGCCACAACGTAAAGTATCATCGCAGTGTTGAAAAATGGCTTTGAAAACTTCCGTGCGGATGAGTACGGCGTTTCGGGATTCTTGCGGTAATGGTTCCACTGATCATATCGCAGACACAGAGATAAAAAAATGGCTGGAACAATAATGTCACCAAGACCCAACATAGCTGATGATCCCTTCGGGGCCGATGGTGTTGTAGGGCGGGGCGCAGTCAACTTGATTGGTACAGTCAATGATGTCGCCACGGTGACCATAACATCTGTGCCAAATACGAAAAAGATGTCGTAGAGGAACAAGCCTGTAAGCATAATGAAGCCGGTCTTAAACGAGTCAATCGTGAGAAGCTGGATACTGCTAAACGCAAAGCATCCACCAAGAACATTCCCAAGTACCCAGTTACCCGTGAAATAATTTCCAACAACAACAGCAAGACCAACGGGGAGTCCAAGTAAATCCGCAGAGGTGATATACCACTTTCCAACCTCCTCTGGCTTTGGCGGAAGAGCGCTGATCTTTGATGCAAGCTTGAACTGTGAAATCATGAATTTCGGGTTTAGAACCTGTGTCAATTTGGGCTTGTTCACCATCTGGCTCATCAACTTTTCACGCTCTTGCTCGATCGACTCGGTTTTGGCAGTAACTTCTTCCTCAGCGTCTTTGGCATTAGAATCCTTTTCGTTGCTGGCTTCGGTCACTTCTTTTTGTGATACAACCTCCGCTGGTGACAGCTCCTTTCCATCCTCTGTCTCATATGGTGGGTTCTCGACAACGCTGATCTTCCATCGCACGAGCGAGATACCGCACGCGCGCGACACAAGCTTGGCAGACGTACCAAATGTACCGGATACTGCAAACACGCCAAAAAGCGCAAAGTACCCATTGAAGAACATCTCGATGTACTTCATATCGACCTTCTTGATCAAAAAGTAAAGTCCCACCAGCATGATGCCTCCCATGACAGGCATCAAGTATGCATCTTCCTCTGCCAATTTCTCACCACTTGCACGCGGCGATAGATCTGTAGGGCGGAATAGTGGATCTTTTGGATCTGGAGGTAATGCTGTATCTGGACGGTGTAGAGTCGCGTGCGAGGCGGTGTAGATCACGAAACAAGCGCTCGCGACGAGGATCGCGTACGTGAATAGCACTGGATCAACGCCGCGTTCTTCAAGAAACTGGAACACTCCATCGGCTTTGGGGAGTAAGAGATCCATCTCTTGATCGTCTGTGTGCTCCCGCGGTGTACTGTACGCGTGAGTGTTTGATTGCAACGAACATCGAGATAACCCCAAATTCAACCCGTTGGATTATTTGGCAATCGTGCGGCGCCATGTATGTTGCATCGCCGCCAGAACTCCAGTTCATACAGGCGGGACTAAACCATTGACAATCGCATGATACAGACATCGATGTTCCATATTAGAAGCTGAAACTATAGGGTACAATGGTGAACACACCTCGGCTGCCGAAGCAGTCGGACTTTCCAGCCGGAACAGTGCTTTCAATCACGCCTCCGCCTCCAGGGTCCGGCAACCTCACACACGTGCAAGTATCCTCCATTGAACCAGCTCATCATACTAACGCGAAGCAGACTGGTCCTTTTACACGGTATTGGAGATACAATTGAGCCATACACAGCTCTTGCACGCCGATTAAATCTTCCGCGTACGGTTATAATTGCGCTACAAGCACCTACGCCAATGCCATTTGATCTAGGTGGATACCACTGGGGCGATGATCTCGCGTTCAACAGCGATCCTATGAGCTCACGAAGCGATGATGAGAGTCCACTTAGTCCGGACGCGGAATTTTCAAGAAGTCGCGAGTTTCTCACGCGCATAATACGAGATTCACTCAGCGCGAAATGTCAATTTGATCCGAAAACTCAGGTTATTCTGTGGGGATACGGCCAGGGAGCAATGGCTGCGTTGGATATCGCAACGTGTAGCATGAATGTTGCGTCGGTGATTTCAGTTGGTGGATGGATACCTTCCTGGATCAAAGCACGGGATATCATTGATCTACCGCGGACTACGAGTGTTTTGATGTGCGGCGGCGAGAAGAAGTCGGCAGTCACGACCGAGAGAGTGAAACAGGCAGAGGAGCTGTTTAAAGAATGCAGACGAGTCATCTTTCCAATGACAGGCGATTTGATGCCGCGGAACAAGGATGAAATGTCACCAATCCTACGATTTCTACTTCGGATAATTGTCCCAGATCAGCTTGCAAAGCAAGGGTTCAATTAAGTCGCGTGGGCACACAAAACAAAAACAACCTATGTTATGTATATATGAATGATATGAGCACAGAAGATAAGACGCCAAAAGACAGTAAAGTCATCATATTGTTTGTTGTATAGGTAGTGGTTTTTCAGCCATCCTGACCTTCTCAGACATCTTGAGCTTTTCAGACACCTTCTTCTCTTTCTTCTCTAGGGATTTCCTCTCAGACGACTTTTTCTCGGAGGACTTCTTTGTCGACCAGTAGTCGTGAAAGGGATCAATCGGGAAAGTGACATGAGCTAATAAAACATGTTAGTTTCTTTTCATGGGCAGAAATATTCAGGAACGCACGTTGTATAGACACTATCCGCATTCCGGCCTCATCAAAGTCCGGATTCGCGCCAGTCTCAAGATCCGCAAAGCACACTCCACGCACGAACGGCACCAGAGGAGCCAAGATCCTAGTTCTCGGCTTGGTCTCTGCTGAAGACTCGTCCTCATTGACCAAGAAATCCTGCATCTCATCGTCAATGAAATCATTTCCATCTTCTTCGTCTCCATCACTGCTGTTTTCCAAATCTTCGCCTTCCTCGTCATTATCATCCTGCACCCATTCGATCTCGGAATCATAGTCGTAGTTGAACCGCTCATCTTTGAAAAATGGATTATTCCGTGGAACCACGCGTGACTTTGTGAAGGTACCATAGTACGGTGGACGCAGATCTTCGCAGAATCGCAAAAACTTTCGAGGCAAAGAATTCAACTGAGCACGAAGTGAATCCTCGGATAAATCAGATGGCGCAAGCGGACCATTGAGCTCACCGAATAGGCTGATGATCTCCTTTGTAGTGTGTGTAGGCTTAACACCACGCTTTCGTAGCAACCTTGATTTCAAGTGCAATAAATCCGCAAAATTTGGAGATTCATCGATCTTTTCTGGAATTAAGATAGGTACGTCTCCATTCGGAAGTACGTCCTTCTCAAATTGACCAATCAATTCATCAAGGGACCGTCGAGCACTTTCTGCCTCCGAGCTTTCTCGAGCAAAGCAATGTGGTGGATATAGAGTAGCGTGTGCCTTGACGTGGAACGGAAGAAACATTTTCTCGTAGTCTGACTTAACCACAGCTGATGCTGATGCAGGAACTGAATCAATCTCGATGTTGGCTGCCTGGGGATTTGACAAACACGCTTGAGATGAATCGTCACTAACGGAAGCTGTTGTCGCTGATGGTACAACAGAACGAGCTGGTTTGATCTTGAAAAAGTTTCCTAGTCGTAATTGTTTCTGTGAATCGTTAGTTACGGCTGACTTTTTGGCATCGAGAACACGTACCCGTTCTTTCGCAGACTCCTTCTCCTTCGCTTCTTCCTCACGCTTGCGTTTCTCGAGCTCTTTCGCCTTGCGCTCTTCCTCTTTAGCTTTTCGTTCTTCCTCTTTGGCCTTCCGTTCTTCCTCTCTCGCTTTTCTCTCCTCCTCTTTCGCCTTACGCTCTTCTTCTTTCTTCAACCGCTCTTCCTCCTTTTGTTTCCGCTTCTTCTCACGCTCTTCCTCTTTCGCAGCCTTCTCACTCTCTTTCTCAGCCTTCTTTCGTTCAGCTTCTTCAAGTTTCTTGCGCTTCTGCTCCTCACGCTGTGCGCGCTCTTCATCAGACAACTTTGGCCGTTTTCGTTTCTTTTCGGACGAGTCGCCGACAACCTTCGTATCATCGTTATCATCGTCAATGATCTTAACAGGCGAAGATAAAATCTCAATAGTTATTGGCTGTGCGGATCTCTGTGGTGATGCAGCATTTTCGGTAGATTGTGCTTGCTGTGGCTGTGACTGTGGTTGCGAGTGTGACTGTGTTGAGGATTGCTGTTGACTCGGTGTCTGCGACGAAGATAGGGCAGTGAAGGCTGGACGCACCAGCGTATCGCCTGAGGAGTCGTTCGTCATACTGTGCTGATCTTGCTGATGTGATGATGCAATCATAACTTCCATAGTGTAGTTGCGTAGCTAAACGATGTGACAAGTCGAATCCTTGATTATCGACCGCGTCTGGTTGCACACGCAGACACGGAGGAGAGCTGCAAAGACGCGTCTGAAGCACCCGAAGGAAACCAAAATTCTTATATAGGTCTCTCTAAACACAAACTCAAAGTGCTTCTTTGCAAGTCACGTATGTGTGTTTGTACGATATGTACAAATTGTTCTGTCGCGTAACCGGTGTTCTTTGTGGAGACGCGTTAATCTATCAATTTGGTCCGCGGGAAGACACGCGTCGAAGCGTCGCGTACGCGTCTCACTCGAACGCGTCGCTCCCCCAACCCCGTCTCCTGTTTATACCGAACCGTTAATTGAACTCGTCTTCGAAACTCCCATGGCAGGTTCCGGCGTGCGGGCATATATATAACGCCGTGTTGATAGCGCTTTCGGTTTACAGATTTTAAGAAAATATCGGATCCATCAGCCTAATAGACTGTCCATGGAGCTCACAACTTGTGGCTTCACAAAAGCTAGTGTGCCCGTGTTTTTGATGATGGTTTTTGTTCTTATTTCAAGTTCTCGATCAGCTTGAGAATGAAGACTCTTTGAATGACACTTTGAGAGCGCCGAGCAAAAAGCTTTGCCAAAGCCGTGTACAGGGAAGCAGCTGCTAACTCTTACAGACCCTAGACGATGATGATGTACAACTGGTAACAATCAGCCGTGTGAAATCTTTTACCATTGGACCTTGTGCATGGACAAGCTTGTGTTGCATGAAGCTATTGCGTACAAACACCATGACAGCCCGGTCCATAGACGACTTTATGAGCGATGATGGTACAATACTTCAGACGGCCGAGTTGACGGTCCATAGACAAGTTTATTTGAGATCCAGGCGACGACATACGTATCCATTTCCCTTATGGCGTTTCACCGTCTACGTATGAAGTCACTAATAAAAATATTTGTATTTTCTCAGAATCAGTCATCACTCAATACCCGGCCCGCAGGCATAATACATACAAAAATCACGGATATAATAAATACAAAAGTCATCATCGAACACAACAGTCATAAAACTCAATCAGAAAAAAAAAAAGAAAACAGAAACACCTATAACACCTCGCCACTCACGCTCCATGCATGTCACAACATCACACGTGCCAAAAACAACTGAACAACGATATTCGTCCATGCGATCCTTTCGATCTGAAGGACAATTCCGACAAACATTGACAATCATACCAATCGATCCTCACAGTCACACACAGTGTATGAAAGTACGCAGCAAATGGGTAATGTCCGGAAGTAAACAATCAAGTCAGGGACTTGCACTCTTGAACCGATACACACGACCGCAGCGAACACACCCGGTACAGATGCACCGCCACCCGTGAGGCCACCCTGTCACAATCTCCCATCCACCAGGATATACGCACACCACACCCCACGACCAACCATGCGCATCCGCACATGCCAGCCATACACAGACACTACCAAAACCACAAAGTACACCACCATTTACAAACCTTTGCCTTTCCACGTCCCTACCCAGACAGCATCTGATCCACAAGCAAGCAAAAGCAAAATTCCCTATGTTAGTACAAGCAATCACGCGTCACTCGGAATTGAACTGCCTCGAGTAAGCGATCAGAACGGCGGTAACAGACTGGTATGATGAAAAGGTGCTTAGTTGACCAGACACGTTTGACAAGCGTAATCAGTTGTATAGACTTGGAGATATTGATTCAGGAATGATTTGGGTAAAAGGAGAAGCATTGGAGAAAGATCATACTTACCTGGGACTGACTGTTATAGACTTGGAGAAGATGTGAAAGAACGAGACCGAGACAACCAGAAATCAGAAGAGCAAAATAAGGACACGAATAAATCACCACTTGAGATGACAGCAGAGAGACGCATGATAAAGACTTGGCGTACTATTGCCAAGCACAGTGAGTGTGAAACACATTTGACGACAGCAGATTGGTGTAGCACAGCAGCAGAGAAACCTATAATAAAGACGTGGCGTAGCAATACCAACCACAATTAGTGTAGAACACATCTGACGACAGCAGCTTGGTGTAGCACAGCATAAAAAGTGGTCAAAGACTTTGACGAAAAAAACAACAACCAGAAAACTGTTTTCATCGCACGAAATTGTGCTGAACTGAACATGAAAGAAGCATGAAAATGAAGAGCCGCGTCCACATTCGTGGATCAAGCACAACAAACGGTCCGGTATGCACGCAGCAGCTTCGTGTATAAGGAGGCTAACAGCAATAATATTGGTGGCAAATGATTGATGGCATTTGACAGTTGAAAAGTGACTCGAAAGAAGCACAGAAGTGAGGAATCACGCTCAAAAGTCATGAACGAGGCACAACGAGCGGTTCCGATATGAACGCGGAAGGCTCGTAAGTAAACGCAGGTTGACTGCATTGATACTGCAGTATCTCTGACGGCAGATGATCGATGTCATTCGACAACTGAAAATTGTAAAGCACAGACGGCATGGAAATGTTTGAACAAATAAAAAGCGCAAGTCTTTGAGTTCTGGAGTCAGATTAAGACGTCGTAGTTGTTCTGGCACAAACGAGAAGATTTCATGTGCATGCAAGCACAGCGAGAGCAAGTCGACTGATAATGGTAGTCGATGATGGCTGATAATAAATGAGGCTTGGCAATCAAAAAGTGATTGCACAAACGACATGAGAAGTGCAAATAACGGAAAAGACGAGATGTGGCGTCTTAGTGAACAAATTGAAGTCCGTAAAAGGAAAATCCTGATGATCTGATGAGATCAAAGATGGTTCCGCGGAAGGTAGGGGCTGACAATTCTTGGCAAAGAAAGCGACAACTTGAGGCATTGGTTGTAGGAATGAATAGATCAGTTATAAGAACTGATAAACTCAACAATCCTTAAGCAAATAGTAGCGATTAGCGACAATTGATAATGCTTTGGAACGAAAAATCTGGCTGCCGCTGCCAGGCCTTGGTCAAGATGATTGACATGAAGCTATGGGTGGCATCGCTCGAAATGTAGTTCATGGAAAACAGTACTCGCGTGGCGGCAAAGATGTGTGTTTCATAGCGCACCGCTTATGCGGTCAACGTGGTAATCAGATATGGATAGTGGAAGTCCAGTTTTATGCATATTGAGCAAAAATAGTCATAATATAATCGCGCGGAATATTAGCGCGCGTTGCATGTAATCTCGTGATTGACAATTACTCCAACGTGTGTCTAGGACAGTCACATAGAAAGATCAAGCCAGTTCTGCATCGATCGGCAATATGACTCATAGAAACAATACTCGCATGGCGGCAAAGATGTGCTGTCCATAACGCACCGCCGTATGCGGTCAATGCAGTGATCAGATATGGATATTGGACGTTCAGTCTTATGGATCTCAAGCAACAATAATCATAGACCGTTCATGAAAATGAGCGCGCGTAGCAGATAACTTCGTAAGTTCAATAGCTCCAACGTGCATCTAAGCCAGTAACATAAAAGATCCAGCCATTTCTCTCACTTGCGCGCACGCAGTGGCAATGAGTGATCCGACGACCGTCAACAATACCTTCCAGCTTTAAAGGGGTTTGACGGTGACTGCGCATTAGGATTTTTGAACGAATCTAGAGTCACCGCCAATTGACTTCCGCAGAAGATGATATAACATGCCGAGGCTCTATTGTGGTTCTCCTTAGAATGTGGAGACGCGCACCGAGTCCCTCGGTATCATCTTCTCGCAGAAGTCATGCCCTCATGGAGTATTAAGCAGGCGATGATGCCAAATGTGCATGGAAGGTTTGTGACGGCCGTCGGTAATAAAGTTGCCACGTCCCGCTGGGGTCTTTAATCAGTCTGTAGGGACCGGATGTAGGCTTGAAGCTGAAGCTTTGAGTTCACTGCATGTAGCGCATAAGCGCGTGAATAGCACGGTCAGATAGTTTGCGGCTGAGTTCCAAAATCAGTGCTATGAGATCTCTTTTCGTCTCCGAATAATAGCGGCCAAAGTACCAAACATCAATGCGATGTGATCTCTTTTTGTCACCAAGTTGGAGTGAATGAGGTACGTTAACGTGTAATGCAAACGTTCAAATGAAGACGTGAATCGATACGTAGATTCGTCACGAGCGATGTGCATCGCCCTTGTTCTTTATCAGTGACACCAAATGTCCAAGCAGAGACATGAATCGATACGAAGATTCGTCACGAGCAATGCGGATCATTCTTGTTCTTTGTCCGTGACATCCTCGCTTCAAAGTATTCTTGACTCTATACAAGGCGGAGTCAACCTGAAGGATAGAGTTGCGCAAAGCAGATTTAGCAGCTGATGCTTAAAAAAAAGGAATCTGGAGTTCCATAACGATTGAATTCATGCTTGCTGAGTATTTGAAACCTGTCGTTGCGAAGTATTTTTGACTCGATACATGCAAAATCGGAGTCAACTTGAAGGATTAAGTTGCGCATAGAGAATCAAGCAACTGATGCTTCTAACTCGAAGGCTTTTCGACTGTCAAATCGATTAAATTGGTCTTTGTCAAATATTCGAAGCTTGTCTCGACGTCGCGCCGTGCCAGGGCGTACAGTGAGATTGACACATATATTGACACCTCCAAAGCCATCCGCGCTTGTAGCAGCGTCTTCAAATGTTAGTAAACGTCTCTGGATTATAATAAATTGCATTCTTACAGTAATAATTGTGCCAAATGCATGATTATAACCGGATTTATCGACTGCCATATCGATCAATCGTGTGCTTGCCGAGTATTTGGGACTTGTCTCGATGTCGCGCCGTGCCAGGGCGTATAGTGGTGAGCTTAATAAATAGACACCTCTGAAGGCCATCCGCGGTCGCAACAATGCCTCGGAATGTTAGTAAACGTCTTTGAAATGTGATCAGTTGCAATCTTACAATCGTGACTCTGCCAAATGCGTGAGTGAAATCGTTTACACCGTCATCTGCGATCCTCCTTATCGGCGGCTGCGCGCTCAATTTTGCTGACTGGTGATCGTGCGGCGGGCTCGATTCTCGTCCGTCCAGAAGGCGCGCTTGGATGAAGTGATATGCCAGTTAGATGATTCATGCGTGCTAATTGCCTGTTACAGTTAGCAGAAGCTCGTAACTTTGAATCAAAATGTTTAGATGTTATGATCTTACGAGGAGTTGCAGCGTTTTCGTTGTGTGCTGTGTGTGCTCTGTATATTCTCTGCGTTCTCTGCTCTTTGTGGTCTGTATATTCTCTGCGTTCTCTGCTCTTTGTGCTCTGCTCTTTGTGTCCTCTGTTTTCTCTGTTCTCTGTGTTTTGTGTTCACTGTTTTCTCTGTTTTCTCTGTTTTCTTTGTTTTCTCTGTTTTCTCTGTGTTCTCTGTGTTCTCTGTGTTCTCTGTGTTCTCTGTGTTCTCTGTGTTCTCTGTGTTCTCTGTGTTCTCTGTGTTCTCTGTGGTTTCTCTGTGTTCTCTGTGGTTTCTCTGTAATTTCTGTTATTTCCGTGGTCGCTGCGTTAACTGTGTCTCTGTGTCTTTTGCTGATCTTTTGCGCAAAGAAGCCCAGAGTGCGTGTTGCTGTCCTTCTAACTTGTCAGTACCTCCGACAAAGAATCCATTTTTTCTCTTACTGCCAGAGTCTGTCTTGTTGATTTTTGCTGTCTCGTAAGGCAGCTTGTCTTATTTGTTAGCAGCTGAAAAAAGGCGGAAGAGCAAGACAACTTACAGTTTGGTTGCGTGCTCGGAAGTGATAGCGCTCTTGTCTCGGTCGTCTCG